>JAACJT020000092.1:854578-900243 GCA_009936485.2 Gymnarchus niloticus | reverse complement strand
GCACGGCTGGACAAGAAGAGAGAAGCAGACGCCGGCTTGCGGGGGCAAAAGGCAAAACGGGGGGGAAGGGTACAAATACAAGATGACCCCCCCCCCCCCCCAAAAAAAAAAAAAAAATATCAGGCACGGCTCAGTTTGGTTCAGACATTCGGTAATCGGTTTCTTTGCGTGAGCATTGCTCTTTTAGGAAAGAGGGCATCGTGGTTGCGGTAAAACAGGAGTGTATGTAGCACCTTAAGGCAGATGTAGCACGGCAGCATCAGTTAAGCACCAGGAGATGGCCCTCGTGACCCGGCCCCTCTAATGATGCTGACTCCGCTGCGGGACCCCCAAGGTCCCGGACCGAGGTTCCGCCCATCGATCCGGCCATTGATTAACAGATTGGAAATATTAACTGGGGGGATCGTCCATCGTGGATTACCCGTGTCGTTTCCATTACGGCTGATTCCGGCCACACGGCTTCATGACTCGGTGCCAGACCCGGTCCCACGTTTCATTAGCATCGTAATTAAGAGACAATCGGATAACGATCAATCAGGCAGGGTGACATGCGCCATTTGCAGGCTCCTTCATGCTAAATAACACGCATGCACATTAACAAATAATATTACCTTTTTTTTTTTTTCATGTTCCTTTTCAGGTCCCTTAATTTTTTTGTTTTTGCAGGGAACACGAGAATAAAATGTGCCACACAGGAAATAAAATCTGACTGGTTGGTTTGAAAATATTTCATGTGGAAAAACCACAAAGAGTTAATCTTACATGAAGCACTTCAAATGGCTGTTTAAATGAAAACCTATTATTCCATTACCCAACTTTCCCAGTGCCAAATAGCAACATAAGAACCATGTAGGCAGATGCAAGGGGAATAAAAAAAAGGTCCCTCTCTGTTATTATTCAACATTGTCACGAACACGTAGTGACAGCCACCGAGCGATGCATTACGAAACACAAGTTCTGCACGGCAATTGCAAATGTGATAAACAAATAGCCCCCCAGCCCCCCGGCTCCCCCGCTTTTATACGGCGATTCACATTAGCTCCATAAAACTGGGCCACACATAGGGGCCCCCCGCACTCGGCAACGCCTCAATTATGCAGACTCCTCAGCTCTCTGATTTCGACACTATCGCCGGTGGAAGACCGGTCCCGGTGACTGAGATGGAGCCCCATTGATTGAATTTTATATTGATGTTGTCTGAGATCTTAACATGTCTGAATTTACAATCCAGGGAATAATAATGTCATATAAAAACCGACAGTCGTATAGGAGATTTCATCACAGGAATAACTCATATCTTGTTAGTTTCCCATTTTTTTCCCCCTATTCAATATTTCTGAAGAAGAATGAGAGTTAATATGGACATGGTGATATATAGCAAGCCTCGAGAAACACATGCACGCCTTTAATATGATATAAGACTGACATTTCTGGCTCGTTTGTATAATATCGGCCCCGTTGTCTGGTGTCAAGTAATAACCATTTAACGATCTTTCATATTTAATTACTACTTTTTCTCCTACAAAGTAAGATCACACAGTGCTATTGAGCTTTTTATTCACAATTATGAAAATAATTTTGAACTCCCAATAGCTTCAGGTAATATATTGTAAAATTATATTCCACAATATTTACATACAAGATGTTGTTATGAAATCATTATTCAGTTATTATTTTTTAAATTTAGACTCTGATGTTTGATAAATATTAATATCATCAGCAGGCAGATGCTTTTATTAAGGGTGATTTTCCAGAAGCAGAACAGGACAGTTTGTACAAAATTAAAATATAACTGTTCAAATGAAAGGTGTCTAGAGACATCAAAGTGTCAGGATAACTAGTTGTCAGCGTCATGTTAACTAGCTATTTAAGTTAAACTAATGTGACAGGTATTGGGCGGTCCAATATCGTGTGGTTTGGAGGGACTTTGACCTTTGGGCTGAATGGTTGAGAGACCATCCTCACTGGCCTCGCTGTTGGTGGGGGGGGGGGGGGCAAATACGAATAAGGTCCACCTCAACCCCATGCTGCATGTTAGTCCAGTATAATTGCCCCCCCAGCCCCCGTTCCCCCCATCTCGAAAAAAAATGACAGGACGTTGACCCCTGGCGAATTATTGAATTCCCATCGCCAGCCTTGGGCAATGTCCGAGGCTCTTCCATTTAGCCAGACGAGGACAGCCTATTAAAGGAGATGAGTCCAGAAAGCACCTCCCCTGATTGCCCGAAGAAGCCATTATCGCGTTACGGGTTGGGCCAGCAGGCCCGAGTGGACAGGCGCTTCCTGCCCCTGCAACAACCCCCCCCCACACACACACACACACAGTCCCCAACTGTCACCTCGGAGACGAGACGCAATTTACATGACTTGAAGTGAGGTGACAGGGAGCAATCAGCCTGGGGAATAGGGGTAGAACCTGCTCCGAGGACCGGCATTACAGCCCGACAGGATCACTTATTCTGGGCATGCCCTTTGACCCCAACCGATATCAACCGGTTGCCCTTTAGCATAATTATGTGGAATAATCTTTTTGACTTTGATTTGAAGGGAGGGAGCTGGGGAGCCTTCATTTTTATATCTCCCCCCCTCCCATTAATAAATGCTTTGGCCCAGTCTAGGTACACCAGTCCCCAGAGTGAGGGGTCACAGTTATTTATCTGCCTATTTACTCATGTAATTATTTATTTATTTAGCCGGTTATCGTAAAACGCATATGAACAGGGCAGGGAGAAGGAGGGGCCGTGATGAAATTAAAGTTTTGGAGCGGCGAAAAATAAATATATAATGTTGGTAATTACCTGTGACTGCCTCCGTCGAGCAGCACGTTCAGAGGGACTGCGAAATTAAAACCCGATCGGAAACGTAATGGCATCGCCGACAGTATTTATTAAAACCGTCCGCGGCGCCGGATGTGTCGGGCAGCCACAGCTCCAGTAATGTAATGGCGCACATTTTGATAGGGAGTTCATTACGACTTACATCTGAAGTTAATCCCTTTTCCGTATGCGGCTGCGTGATCAGTGGAGGATGCCGACAATCCAAGACCTTGGAATTACTGGGCTTTAACTGACTTTCTTGTGGAAAAAAAAAATATCAGAAAATCGGAAAATGATCTGTCTATTATCATTCGCTTATAGCTTATGTTAAATACCAAAAATCAATATCTCTATAAGTAAGAAAAAACTTATTTCTGTTAAGTTTCAGAATTCCAAGGCCTTAAAAATCTTCTAAAATCTATTATCATGTGCAGTGTAATAAGATCTCATTTCATTTAAACGCCATGTATCTCTTTGTTGGTTATTTTAGTTATTTTTAGATATTCTTCTCATATATTTTAAGACTTTATGTCCAAGGTGTCTTCTGTCTGATGTTGTGGGAAAAGGCTTCAGGCTCAACATCGTCCTGTGTAGATAAATGGATATGGATGGATGGATGGATGGATGGATGGATGGATGGTACGTTGGTCCAAAGACTAGCACTGTATTGCCGGTGTAATGAAAAATTTCTTACACTACACATGCCAGCCTGGAGAAGCTCATCGGTGGAACTTGTGTTTTACTTTAAAATATTTTAAAGTGTTGGAGTTTTGAGTAGATTAGAAGCATGTCCCATGCATTCCTAAAGACAGATTGGGATTGGAGTTGAAATATTGCTCAGTGAGACTCAGAGAATATGCCGCAATTTCGTGAGATTACGCCGATGGACTGCTCACACTCTTTCTCGTCCAGTTTCTCAGCCTCCGATGGTCCCACACAGTGAATCTGAAACATTTAAACTTTACTTTCGCCTCTCCGAAGCAAGGCTGAAATTAGACAAAAAGACCTGAGGGCCTGAAAGCTTTAAGCTATAATGCCACAGTCAATTGAAAGTGTTTTCTTCATCCAACATACCTCAGATTCTTTTCTCAGCTTAACAAAAACAATAAACTCTAAAGTAACTGTGACCACTAATTGAATCCTATGACTTTTCTTAATCATTCTTAATCATTACCCCAAGCATAACTGCAAACGTAACCTCAAACCCAATGGCTGTGTCTCCAGCCCTTAACCTTACATTAATCCTAGCCGTGACCTTAATCATAGCCTTCAATCACGACCCTTTGACCCCAGGTCTTCACCTCCCCAGAGGCCTCGATTCATTCATAAACTGCACCTCCTCCCCCTGCCCACTTAACACTGTAATCTGTAGGCTGCTGGTCACCCATTTCATTGTCTTCTCTGGTCCCATTAGCAGTCGCCATCACGTGGGTCGCCAGTCCCAAACATTTGTCCAAAAACCAGGAAACAAGGACCAACGCTCTTATCGTCTTGGCCTTCCAGGTAGTCGCACAGTTTTCAGGTTTATTTCTAAAAGCAAAATAAACTTGTTTTACATATTTCACAGTAAAGTGCAGAAATTGTGATTGGAAGTCTTCTCAGTGCATACGATTTTGTTACAAATGAAACCTCTTTAAATACGCAGATGCTGTTAAATTTATCACCTCTGCACTCTCCGCTGTTTTTTTTTTTTGACATCATTTTGACCCCTATGTATTTTGCCTGAATTCCACGTGCCATGCGTGTGCGTGCGAGTGCGGGCACGCGTGCTTGCCGTGCGCCTGTCAACAGCATCGCTTTACATTTATTGAAACGGCTCCTCTCCCCAGAGTCCCGGAGAATTGCGCCTGCAGCTATCTTGGCACCTATCGACTGCCAGGGATTTAGCCGGCAGAGGCCGGGGTGTCCCCAGCGCCCCGGCAATGACCTGCGAGGTGCCAGAGTTCAACAAGGGTGACCGCTCAGAGACGGAGATTAGAGGTCTGTCACTCCCGATGGAAAGATGAAAGTGTAAAATTATATATGGCACATCACTCCGTCACATCAAACAAACAAGACAGGGGGGGAGGCGGCAACACAAACGCCAATTAGGCAGACGGGGGAATAAGCGGCTGTGAAGATGTCTTTGTACGCCCGCTCTGCACTTCCAATTCCAATCCGAGCTTCTTCAAAGCCATCGCTTATTCGACGTGCCTTCGGTAATCGTTTCGTACGCAGCTGCCGCAGCCGGGATGCGGCGAGGAGGACGGAAATTCCTGAAAAATAAAAACGCAGCACGACAGACACAACTGGTCTACGACGCACACAGCAGCCCTCCGCTACCGAAGCCTACTGAGGCTGGGCTAAAATCCATAAATTAATTGCTTTGAGAAAAGCTAATGCTTGGCCTTCAACATAATTCACTCATTATTCCTATAGGCAGAAAGGAAAATAATTATCTTGTTGGATATACCAAGGTTATAATTAAGATTTAAGGATTTTACGGATACTTTTTTCTTTAATTAAGGCCCATTGTCTTTGAAGTTATAATTAGATGAACTATTTCAAGTTTTTCTCCGTCTGATACGCTCTAATATGAGACACGTAGGAACAACATAAATATGGTGACAGAAATTTGGCGGGTAATAGGATTTTGTAATTATTGGGTAATTTGCAATGAAGGGCGTCGTGACAGGGCAGGGATCCATTTCTGGAGAGGGAAAGACTGTCCCTGGCTAATAAAGGGTTCGAGCAGGTGAAGAACGAAGGCCTCAGCTTCTGAAGTGGCAATCTACCCGCAGAGGATCATCGTGAGAGAACTCTGTTCTCCCGCAAGGCCGGCCAAAATAATTGGATTCTTTCCCACAAATCACAGCTCACCCTTGAGTTTAATTAACGAGACACAGAGCGCAATAAAGGAGCACTAACCCACATTATGTTCTACGAAAGCCATATCGTTATCTCCTTACGGTAATTACAAACATGTTCAAAGTGCGTACCACATAACGGAAAATGGTCAAAAGAGACGACTGCCCAAAACAACAAAGGCATTTTTATGATCTCTCGCAGGGAATAATAAGCCCTTATAGACACATATTACCCCGTAATCAGATTTTATGTGAATTATGACGATACGTAAAGTAGCAGTTTTGCACAATTTGTTTTCAATATACTTTTTCAGTATTCAGAAATATGTTCTCTGTCCATCTCCAGAAAGTTGGATTTATGGAATATCCAGAATGTATGCTTGTTGCTGGAATCATATAGCTGGAAAGAATGTTTACACCTAAATCATTCATTAAATTAAATAAAGCAAATTAATAACACCTTTTCTGTTTAAGGCATGGCATGGCGGCCCCAGTGGGTACCGCTGTTGCCCCTCTCCACCCCGTGTGTGTAGAGTTTGCATGTCCCCCTGTGTCACCCCCATGTCACCAGATGCCCTGTTTTTATCCTTCAGTTTGCCTCTGTCTTCTGCTGCCTGAGACATACTCTGGGAAACCCTGTCCAGCGCAAGCAGCTTTTTTTTTTTTTCGTTTTTCTCTTAATCTCTGACAAATAAAAGATGCATTTCATTTTATTTATGTGATTTAGAGTTGCACAATGAAAATCAAAGTCTATATACTACTTTTCATAAATTCAAAGTCTTCCTACAGTTACAATTAATGAGCATTTATGGATTTTCAACAATCTGGACTTTTCCGAAAGGTAGATTAAAAGTTATCTAATTTACTCAGGATGCAGGCAAAGGCTGGAGAGACAAACCTAAAATTTTTAGCTGGTCCTCATGTACCATGCTGTTTATGGAAGTGACTTTATTTAGAAGATCTGTCTTTCTCTCAAGACAAACACAGAGGCTGTATTTTTAGTACTGTGCAGAAGCCTTGGGCAGACAATGACAATTATGTTTAAATCGTTCATGTTGGTGTGGAACTACGACTTCATGCTGGTCAAAGCATGTCAGCTTAGACATTTCAAAACATCTCTTCATGTCACCCCAGAATTTACGGTTACCATCCACCATACCCATGCAGTTGTGGAGCTCAGCTAGGAGGGAGCCTTGTTTGGCTAATCGATATCTCATGTGAATTAACTACTTAAGGCAATTTATCTGGGCAATAAATTTATATTTGCTCAGAAAAAAAAATGCGATTTAACATTACAATATAGACAAATAAACAGTAATACACACAAACTAAAAATAATTTCTTCTCCAAAATAATACTGAAATTTTATTGGATGGCTTTCAAATCTGGTTTCCAAACCTCTCCCTCAAAAGCAGACCGATCATTTCTTCTATTTTTTTTAATATTCACTACCAGCACACTTAACTTGTGATCTTAAACATTTTCTCGGCCTGCCTAAGACAATACCACAGTACTGTACACCAGGCATTTGTAAACTTGAGGCAAGGCTTGGATGTTCCTCAGTGGAGCGAGTGAACTGTTTCTTCTGTGCTGTTTTCCCCAGGTAACTTCCCATCTGGGTCATTACGTCAAAATGCAAATATTTCTCAGTGGACGGTGCTTGTTAAAATCTAAGAGACGCACCCAGCTTCCGTGTCATTCCACCTTAGTCCGTCATAAAATGAGCAGTGCGGAGTTTCCTTACAATCACCCACACAAATATTGTCTGAATTTCAAACCTAAAGAGGCATCCAAGACTGCCGTGTTGATCAATTCAAAGATGCAGACTGAGAACAGCTCGAGTCTTCCGAGTGATTCATTTCCACATGAATCCATTCCTCATTCTGGGTAGTGGATGCCACAGCTGAGCGTCAGACCGTCGTTACTGATGTGCTTAACGCTGCTTCTCTTCCTAAGTTTAACAGTGTGGAGCCAGCTGAGACCAGAACCCACGTTTGAGGTGACTATCTTTACCGTCGTACTGCCATCCAGGAGGGAGGCTGCACTGATTTAAAAAGCAGAATAACCACAATAAAATACCTCTGAAAATACCTTTATATAAAAATATATAAAACATGATTACTAGCAAAAGGATTTGTGAGTGGATTAAAATAATGGTAATCAGGTTATCCAAAATAATACGATAGTTCCACAAACTTCGCCGTCCTGACTTTAGAATTTCTAGATACCAGAATGCATATACAAATTTTCAGGCTTATTGCTGTTGTATTGATGAATGTGCAATATTGCAGACTATATTAGAATAATGTGATTTTCCTGCATGCAGACATTTTCATAGAAACTGCATATGAAAAAATGTGGCCCAAGATACACAGCGTTCTAAAAATACGCGGAACTTGGATCTCAATAAATGAACGAAATATGAGGGTGAAACTGTTGTTCTTTTTATATACTGGTTGCAGAACGTCGTCAGAAATATATTCATCGGCTTTACATGAAGAATCGCAGAAGCCGATGTGGCACGGTGACAGGAGTGAGGAATGGCAAAGGGATACGGTCGTCCATCACAGGACAGACGTGTCAGGGTAGCGGTCAATGCGACGCCTCCAGGGGAGTGAGTGGGCCCAGAGGCTCCACAAATTCAAGGGCTCACGTAGAGGGGCATGTGGATTTAAGGCCCGGACTTTATTAAGCTAAGGGGGGGGGGGGGTTTATAGCGCCCATGCATACAGAGGAAAGGGACGGCTCAAGCCTTCAAACAGTGACTCTGAAATTACAGCTCTTCCTGTGGTCCTTCAAGCGGTGGCCATGTTTGTCATCACTGTCCCTTGGCGGTCCCGGGAGAGCGGCTCACATCGACTCATCCCGGCGGGACGCCTCCCCCAGGAACATTCCTCATTTCAATGGAAATGGAACCCCGCCACTGCCCCGAGCTTCTGAAGGCTCGCAAGCCTCCTCTACACCGCAACACAGTGTCGGGTGGTGGTTGAACGTGTGACCACGGCGATTGGAGGGGTGCATTCAATCAGCCGTATGTTACATGAATTTAAGAAGGCGGCCGCAGAAAGCTGAGAGCGAAACACCGAAAGTTCGTTTTGAAGTCAACCCGCGCTCAACTGTTTCTGGGAATCCGCGTCGCATTTCAGACTGCATTAAGCACCGGCGTGTTTCCCGCCACATCACGTGTGTTTCGAGTTTACCGCATGTATCGGTTTTTATGGATGGGCTCTGCCAGCCTTACAGCACACTTGATTTTGCTGTACGTACTGCCAGGTGAATGAGGTCCTTTTTGACTTTGGCTACAGAGGCACGGGAACCTTTGAACGTCGCCGCTGATATACGAGCATCAGGGGTTAAGAACGAGGGGTAGGCAGCAAACATCGACTAACAAGATGTCTGTGAGAATAGCACCAGACGTACCGCCGAGATTGTATAAGAAGAAGTCTCAGTAGCCCTCGATCTCGATCAGGGGTTTTCTCACTCCTCTGTAGTGGAAAAACTGAGTGCCTGGCCAGCAGGTCTGGGACATAGCCTCGGGCGGCAGCTGCCAGTAACCCGCCTGGAGACTGGCGATTTGCGCCTTCTGATCACATGTGCCGTAAGCCCGCTCCACCGCCTAATTGTGGTTCATCTGGACGTAGATCTATCTTGGCTAACAAGAAAGCACTAGAGGTCTTCATTTGACCATCAAGCCAGCTTCCCCAGGGAGATTAGCACAGCTGTCCTCTCCTCCATACCAATCAACACATCAAACGCAACCGAATTCATCTCTCTGCAGCCCAGAAATGCGAAGGAGAGCCATGAAAGTCGCCAGACAGTGAATACGACTGCAGGCTTATCCTGAAATACAAACCCTTTTCATTTAAATGTTTAATCTGTCCCCTCTATCATGCAAGAAAGCTCACCACTGGTGTGTATTAAAAGGGACGTTACCACGTTGTAATGTCTTATCACTGTTGTGTGTGGATTTTATACATTTATGACCTATTTGTCAGTACTCAGGCTCTGCCTAAAAGTCTTAATCATTTATTTATTATAAATGCTTTGTATTCATGTTAAGTCTGTCACAAGTTTCAACCCATACCTTGACAGTGTCATTTAATAGGTAATGTGAAACACTGGGCTTTTCCTTAGTGAACCCGAAGGTTCCCAATGTGTAACTGACACCTGGGAAGGCTCTGCACATGGCAGGATGTCGCGTAGTGTCAAATGTGAACCCAGATCTGCCGGAGGCTGTTAGCCATACGGTAGTGGCTCACAGCCAGGATGGCATCAAAATAAAACCCTGTAAAGGGAAACATGCATACGATGGCTGAAATCGAGGCTCCCTGTAAGCCGACTCTACTGATGATCACGCCTTGGTCTAAACGCACTTGACCGGATGGCATGTGTTCATGCGTGTGACCTAACTGGATGTCCGGCTGAGCACGCTGCTGTTGGGTTCCATCATGTTTACCGTAGACTCAGAACAAACATGCTGAAGAACTCAGGTTGTTCCTCAGTCCTTACCTCTGATTTTTTTGTTGTTGTGTTTTTGTTTGCATTTATAATCCCCAGTCAATTTCCATGCCTGTTTAATCTTCTCCTGCCAGCGGTTGTGAGTCACTTTCAGAGCCTGGGGTAGTTAAGCGAAAGCTGACCACATACGACTCGGTTTATGAGCACAGAAACCCCAAGCCAGGGCGAGGAAGACCATGCAGAGGAGAGCGGGAGGGAGGTAAAAGGGGCACCAGAGTAAATAGGAGGATCTGTTGCATTGTTTGTGTAAGAGTGCCGGTGGGTCAGCCACACACCCAGAGGGGCAAGGGGGTTGTTGTCTTGGCAGGTCTGCCTCCGCCCTGGCTTCGTTCTGAGGATGACCCACGCTGAGATTCTGTGCCGTTGCCAGTTCTGGATGGTCCTTAGCTGTGTAGTCATCAGTGAGGTCAGGGGTGGCTTAGGGAACATTTTGATAACTGAGAGCGATATTCAAGGAAACCTGTAAGCTGCCCTTTGATAAAGGCAGGGTTTGTTCAGTCTGTGAGATGTCACCAAAACTTTTCTACATTGTCTTCTTTTGTTTGGGTGCTGTTCAAAAGGTAATAAGCAGCCTGTGTTAAAAATATGACGAGGATTAAAAAGAGGCTTATTAGGAAAATGACAGTAAATAGTTCGTACGAATAAGCTGGAGGTAAGGCATAAATGGATTCTGGAAACTGGCAAGGCGTCTAACTGGCAATCCATCCATTTTTCATTTAAAGGCTTCAGTTTAGTTAAATAAACAAATAGACTTTAGATTTAAGAAAACCAACCATAAAAATAAAACAAAACACTCCAGAAAAGCCAATTGCTAAATGCCAGCCAGAAAAACAATGAGTTGGTTCCATAATCAGTTCGTTCAGGCTGTCATGTCGCTGTACATTCCGTCCAATATTGTGTTTTCAGATGAACAAAGATTAAAAGATTTCTCTGCCGTAAAATGTATTGCAATAGAAACTGAGTCATCATATAATGCATTAAAATATAAAGTGCTATTTGTTGAAAAGAATGTTTAAGTTAATATTTAAACCATAGCTACATAATGTAAACCACTTAGACACACAGGAAAAGATTAGTGCAGACTAATTACAGTATATATTATATTCTGAGGGGTGTTAACTTTGTAATTTTAATAAAAAATTGATATCCCTTTCTCATCAATTGTTTCATTCTGACATCACAATAAAAGTGAAATGTATTTAATTTTCTTCTAACAATAAAAAAATTTCCAGATACAACTTTGCAAGGCAGACATACGTTTGAAGTTGGTGCAGATGGCTTTTGTTGCACAGGTCAGAGAGCCAAAGGGAAATCGGGGGTGAGGGAATCCTTCGTGTCCCCTCATGACACTGTTCCACGGTCCGGAGAGAAGCAAACAGCCCAAATTGAGCCTGTTTAATTCAATCAATCCAGCTGCTCCCTTGCATCGCTTCAGGGCAAAAAAACAGTAAGAGGAAGTTAAACGCGTCTCCCGGCTGGGGACACGTGTGCCGGGAAGAGGGCTGAGGTGGCCTTCGCATCATCCCCTATTTTTAAGGTTGAGTGAACTCAATTTTGCAGATGACCCGCGTGCCGTTCTCAACTCGTGTACTCCCATCGTTCATCACAACAATGCCTCAAGTGCACGGCTCAGTATAGAACTTAAAAAAGAGCTGAAAAAGAAGGCAATTTACTGTAAGGAGATGAAAGTAGCCTGACCTGATATGTAAATCTTACCCACAAATTCAAGGAATGTTGACATTAGAGTCTGGAATTAATTTTTCCTGAATTCTGCAGCAGGTCAACTAAAGGTCAATATTCATTTTTTTTTTCCCTGTTGTCTTTTCCCTTCATCTTTTTTCCTTTCTCCCACCCATCCTTCATTCTCAGCAGTTTAAAACCTGTACTTTCAAAAGTGTGGCCACTGCTGCAGTATGTATGCTTCTAAATTACACATGGATTGATCAATACCTCTGCTCTGAACACCCTAATCTCTTGCTTCAATCACATGCCTGCAATTAATAGCAGCACTGGTTTACATAAATTTTATTAGGAATGGCAAGTATTAAAACCAATATTGACAATACATATTTGATTTTGTAAAACGTAATAATGGGCGACTCAGTAGATATGCACTGTTACCTCACATGTTAGGGGTTTAAATCTCACCTTTGCTGTGCTTGTAGAGTTCTTGTGTGTCACGCGGGGTTCCTCTCGCGGTCTGAAGACATACAGTTAGGGTTAATGATGTCCCAAAATTGCCATTAGTAAATGGGGGGAGGGTGAGCTGCAAGCCTAACCTGGAAAAGTGATAAGAAGATGGATGCACAGTATGACCCTGTACAGGGTAAACTGGTGGATGTGTAGTCGTATCAGCCTTTGCGTTTCCTTATAAGAATAACTGAACATGCAATAATTCTATACAGAAACATGAAGCATTTTCTTTCCTGATATGACTTGAAACTTTTCACTCATTGAGTAACTGCAAGATTTGTTTGCAAAACCAAATCCAGGAGGGACAGTCGGCGCTCAACCCAGCTGCGTTCCCATTGAGTCGCGGCTCCAGTTCGGTCCACGTCCATGACTCTGGTCCTCTATCGCCTCCTGCGGAGGCAGACACAGTACACTGCAACTAACGGGAAGCAGGAAACAGGCCTTCAGATTAAACTGCGGGGGACTTCATTTATTATGTCAGAACACAAACAGCCGGCTTTCTGGAACTTTCCAACCGTATCGGTATTATGTAGAACAAGGAGAAGAACTCTCCCACCTCAATGAACTAAAGACTCAAATCTAATAAAACTCATATCGCTGTGCCTCTCCCTTTCCCTGTAGACAGTGGCTCAAGTGTTTATTAAAAGCACTTAACGACTTATTAGCATTTGCCATACATTGATTGGTTTCTTAATTACTAGGAAATTACAAAAGGTGGCGTGTGTCATCCCGGGTTTGCGTAATGAGTAGCTGCGAGCCTGGCATGAATGCAGTCGAACACACTGGTTCACAGTCATGTGGAGACACGGTTCTGGGTTCACATGCAGGCTGTGAGGACAGCGAGCGTATGTTCAGAGGTCGTCAACCTCTTTGGGTATTTTCTTCTCAGTAGAAATGCGGAGCTAGAAGTAACACGTTGTTGGACCGTCCCTCGACATAAGAGTGGAGTGACAGTTGGAAGAAAACCCAAAATTCCCCATCAGGGGTTGGATGGTGGGTTTTCCTACCCTAGGAAGTGGTGTTGCGTCACCAGGTCTCTATGATAGTTCTTGCTTATGCTACCAATTTGTTAAATTCCTAATGAGGAACATCTGACCCTCAGAAAAACTGGCCAAAGGTTTGCTGATTACATTTAGCTTCTCCATGCCGTTTGAAGATGCCAAATAAAATAAATTTGGATAACTTGTCCCACGCAGTCTGAGCAATTTGTTGACAGTGCTGTGCCAGGCTTGATTTTTTAACAAGATTTTAAAAAATTCCTTAAGAATGAAAAAATCACGCTCATATATGTCAGACTGTCCTCGCTCGGAATATTTGTCTAGATTTTGCCCGCTTTGTTGATGATGGGAAAGGGTTCTGAAAGGTTTCACATTGATAATTTTGACGCCAATGGAGTCTGCATCTTTAACTGGAAGGATCTGTCATGGTAACACAGTGCATTGGTGCCCAAACGAGCCCAAATGTACGGATGTACATGAGGTGACATGGGTGTTGGGCACCATGGCCCGTTCTCTGCGGACGGGTGACACATCCATACCATCCCACGTGGAGGCGGTCTCTAAGTGAGACATGCTCCAGCTCTCGTCTTCGCAACTGCAGCGACACGGTGCTAAGCGCGTTTTAAGACTGGTCCCAGTTGAGCGGAATCTCCTCCAACCAGGACGCCAGCCCTCAATCCAGACCTTTTTAAGTGATCATCCTTGTATCATGACAGATTAAGGACTGCTCCTACTCTGGATTAGGTCTAATCTAACCTTTATCCGCTCCCATCTTTACCTGAAACTTACAAGGACCAGAAGTCAATCTTCAGGACATGATTTACAATGACACTGAGCTTTCTTGCCGTGCTCTAATTATCCGGATTAAGAATAACACTTTTGAGTAATTATTTTCACATTGGATAAACATTAAGCTTTCCTGGATTTAGCCACGCGTTCTCCCAACATGAAAAAAAGATCTGAGCAGGCTTACATGGTGCAGAACCGCCAGACGGGTCCCGGTAATAAGGAATAACCAACAAACAGGGGAAAATAGGAAGAAGGTAGGCCTTCTCTTTTCTCCTAATTGGAGAGGATTTCAGAAATGGAGCAGAGAGTGTACACAAATTAAGAGCCACAAATTGCTCTGCACATTTACATTTTAAATGAGACGGGAAAACGTGTGCAGAGATTTAGAGAAAGCAGGCGGATAAATAATCAATTTCCACAACTAAGTAGCTTTTGTAGATTGATGCAAAATAACCCTTATCACAGCCTTAGTTTTTTTCTTGTATCTATGATTTGATATCAAAACAGGAATTATATCCGAAGTTCCATTTAATTTGGTTTTATATTGTTTCTAATATTTGATTTGAAACAGGAATTATATCTGAAGTTAATTTATAGCTGTATATATGGAATTTTACCCCAAATCACCCATTTTGCCCATCAAATACTCCAGATCGCCTACAAGCTCCAGATCAAATTTCATGATGGGTCCAAGTTGCAATTTGGCTCCTAAAAAGCACAGATAACCTTTTAAGGAGAGAATTCCCAGGGAGGGGTGACCTGTGACCCCCACTGCCTGGGGGGAATCGCTTCTGACTGGTCACACACAAGCATGCACACAAACGCACACACACACACACACACACACACACACACACACACACACACACAGATTCTGTCTCGTGCATCTAAGCATGGCGTTTACAGACATATCTTGAAAAAGATTGCAGACAGACAGACAGACAGATGGATAGAAATTATAAAATTTATACAAATGTATCCATCCAAAGATTCTGCCGCTACCTTATTTGAAGATATTGCATACATACACACAGCTATGAATATATAGGCATTTTTTTATGTATGTACAAATGAATATATTTGAATGTATGTGTGCATTTATATAAGCATGTGTATGTATGTTTGTGGCTGTTTGATGTAGGCCAGGCATGGTGCAGAGGCACAGCCCATTTACCCCAGCACATGGTGCCTCACTACAACCATGAGTGAGCACCACAGTTTCCTGTGTGATACAGGTGGACACGGACGTCACAGGCCAACCCAACACATTTCTGAGCTTCGCTGACTCGGAGTCACAGCTGGTTTTGACAAGCCTGGTACCCACCTGTCCCCTGGCGAAGCCTGGTCCCAATCACTGTGACTGTCCCTTCATGTGTAAAACTCAAACTGATGTGATCGCCCTACACAACAAGTTCAGTCAGTGCCAAAACCTGCAGCTTTTAACTTCAGAACAATGAACCTTGGTGAATTTCATGACCTCTTTTCAAATGCACGAGAAGACAAAAAGTACAGACATTTGTCAAAAAAACTAGACATAATCCATCCATCCATTCATCTTCCATAAGTGTTTTTTTTTTTTTTTTTCCGTATTCTGTTCTAGTGAGCCTTGAGCCTGCTCAAAATGATTTAACGGAAAATATAAAGTATCAGAATGTGCTTATTTTTATTAATACTGGATATAAACAAGCAAGCAGGCACCTAAACTCATTAATCCCCCTTTAAACTTGGTGCAGTCTGGTACCCAGACTCTCCTCACTTTCACTTCCCCAGATCTGGGCCTTCATTTGCTGGTCCTTGACGAAAATTTCCACTGGACTCCAGTTAGAGTGTTAACCTGTTAAAGCTGCGTAATTTGCCGCCTTCCTTTGGGTGGCTTCTATGGGGCTCATCTGTGGTCAATAAAGTTTTAAAAATAACTTAGAAGGGTGAGGTAACGTAAATGTGGCTATCCAAACACTTTGCCTCTACAGTGACCCCCAACTTCAATGACATGGGGGCCGGGTAAAGGTCACAAGCACGCTTAAAGGTTAAGAGAGTCACATAACATCCCATGTATTCCGAATGTTGCCTTTACTAATCAGGAGCAGACTAATGAAACAAAAACCGTTTCATAAGATAAAACTACTTCCGTTTCAACTGGGACTCAGGGTTCACTGAAGCTGCCTTTGGCTTCAGTTTAATTCTAAATAAATGTGTTGGCTTTCATCCCCCTCTTTTGCCGGCAGATATCTACCGTCATCTCACAACAGTTTAAGTTGTCGCTAGCAGACATAAAGCACTCAAAATTCTCATTAAAATTCCAGACCTCCAATTGCTTAAAAGTGTACGATAAATAAAAAAAAAAGGCCGTGAATCCATTCTGAAAAGACTCGTTTACAGAACGTGTAATTATCAGAAAAGCAGAGTGAGTGCCTTCTCCCAAAACAACAGGTAGATTCCATGGGAAATGTTCTCTCCACTACAAACAAAATCCCATTTAAGTCAGTCAAAGCATCAGTAAGCTGGATAAATCTGGTGTCATTAAAACTCTCTGGATCTCCCCTGTTCAGCATTATGGTTTAATTTGAGCTTCTTGGTCTGTGTTCACGGCACGCTACTGTGTATTGTTTATCACAGAGGGGACACCCATGGTAAGACCGGTCAAAATAGCAGTGTCTGAAATGATGAGTCCTTCAAGGATCCGTCACTATCTGTTATTAAACAGCAGTTTTCACATTTTTTTTATTCCCTTTAGGCTAATGTGTTGTAACAATAGGTTAATGTGAGCAGAACTGCGGCAGAGTACACAAGTGAAGTCCATAGTGAGACTGTATTAGTCCATACAAACGCTACTCTCTTATGTGTACGTGTGTTCATGTCTACCATCAAAGTTTTTCTATATTCTGAACCAGAGTCTGGTCAAGGAGACAAGATGTCTGCTTTGATGTTAATCAAAAGTCAAAATGGCAAGAGAATGGCTGCAGACTGCTCTTTTGGATAAATATGTCTGGTAAATCTTTTTCCCATGCCACGGCTACGCGATCTATCTCAGGACCAGGTGGCCCGGTTCTTGTGCCGATGTTCTGCCTAAACCTCCGACGGTAAGCCTTTCCTGCCACACCTCGCATACCTGTCATTCCGCTCATTGATGGTAATAACGGCCAGGGGTGTGACGCAGACCCCCAAGATTCTGCTCAAGAGGACCCTTCCAGACCCCGCTGACATTTGGCATGCATGGAAAGCCCAATAAAGTATCGCAAAGATTATTCTTTCCTGCCTGTATAATCCACTAATTTCTCGCTCTTTCTTGCTAATCCAATTGCATGTCTAGACTGGGCCTTCATACCTCCAACAAAGCTTTGGGAAACTTCTGAACGTATCTTCTCAGGCTCTGAGGTCTGAAGCTAATGATATTAATGGCTGGTTTTCAGTTCATCTCAGCTACCCTCCACACTCTTCCAGTGCCAATGCATAGTTCACCCCCCACACACATAGATGCCACCTAAACCTAAGCACAGTTTTTTCTAGCTCTTTCCACAGCTGTTTTCTGGCCTGGCTGCACTTAAGTCATTCGAAAAAAATGAAAAATTTGACTTCAATGGCTGTCACTAGACCTGGTGTCCACTGTGGTATTTGCACAGCATGCCACGCGCCTCCTGCTGTTCAATCGAACCGTCATCTGAAGCCGTGGATGAGCGGACTGCACGTGCGCTGCCTCCGTGTTTTTGCATGCGTGATTGCGTGTCAGTCTATTTTTATACAAGAATGCGGTGGAGAAGGGGCTTGGAGCTCATCTCTACCTCTTTTGGCCCTAAACTGCAGCCGCTCTTTACAGAACAACATCTGGTCCTGGGGGGGGGGTGAGGGGTCGCAGGCCTGAAGAAACCCAGGAGCAGAACATCTCTGTAGCATGCTGTCATCACTGGGAGACAACAATCAACAGCCTAACACTCACAAATTCCCAGCTTTGTCTGGAGAGTCTGAACAAAAGTAGCGTGTGTCAATAAGAGATGTGTCTTACTAGCGTTGCAAATGAGTCTCTCCCTGCCTATGACAACACAGATCCTCCTTTGGACATGTGACGGAATTTTGCCTGGTGGCCTGTATTGATCGGCACTGCTATTTGCTTTGAGGATCAAATCAGTAATTAAAATGGGGAACATTTAACATTTGCGATTCATTAGCTTTATTAACGTGACCTCATAAAAAACTGAAGGTCAAGCGGAAGGTGTAAACGGTCAGTAACACGCTCACTGTTGATCGCATGGAATATAATGCATGAGAGAGAGCTAACAGCAACATTAATTGTAAGACGTTCTGCCAGCAGGCAGAGGGTGGTAACCTCTCCAGGGTTGCGTTCCCAGTTCCCAACCGTGGCTCTCTGTGTATCGTGTTTGCATTTTCTTCCCAAGTTTGGGTAGGTTTCCCCTGGGCAGTCTGGTTCCCTCCCACAGTCCAAAAGCATGCAGTTAGGTGAGATGACGTTCCTGACTGACTCAGGGCGCAGCCGAACGCCCTGCGGCCTGGCATCCCATCCACGCTGCTCTCCTCCCTGTACTTCCTGGGATGGACTGAACAAGTAATTATAGCCAAATAGAGAAAAGGGTGATTTAAAACTGCAAAACATTGTTTCCTCTGTCCACAATATGTCTGTTCAAATTGAAACCACATTTCAGAAGCGTGACTGAAAGTGGTCAGACGGTGGGAATAAATTAGGTATATGCTTAAGTGCACATGACAGTACCGTATTTTTACATAATTGTTGTCTCGTCGAGACTTAATAACGTAGGCGACAATATTTTGTATTTAATTATTATTTAGCTCATGGTGTTGACCAAAGCAACACACAAGTGACTTAAGCTTGGGGTCAGTCAGCATGTGACACCCATGGAGCAGGTGGGTTTATGGGGTATAATATAATTACTCAGCTCACCAAACAACTTGAACCCAGAACTTCCGAGACAGAGGCACACAGATCTCTTACCCACCAAATGACACTTTCTTAAACAAAGAGGCTCGCATGCCTGACTTCCGATCATGCCGCATCACGTCTGACGGAGACTTAATTGACAGAGGTGCTCAGCTTGATCCATAAAACAAATGTGCTCTCGGTACATACATGTGACACAAAGGCGATGGCTGCTTCCCCACTCGGCTGGAGCTGAGGAGAGTACCCTTGAACACTCTGGAACCACCACCTGGGAACGCCAAGTATGAAAAGGCACTGAAGCCATTCCCGTGGGCCACTCCTTACGAGCGAGTTGACAGCCTTCATTTCCCCACTCAGCCCTGACAGGTGAAAGGCCATAGTGCCCTTCGAATTAATGCCCTTTTGTCTTCCAGTGGACTGATTACATTCAGGTTTATTCATGTTCAATGCCCGCCCCTCTTTTGCACATACGTGATTGAGAGGATTACCGCTAGTTATTAAACGAAATGGAAGCTAAATAAAACCGCGGACAACTCAAGAGTAAAACCAGTTGTGGTTTTTAGTGTTTTTGTTGTTCTGTGCTGAAAGGTCTCATTACTTTAAGTGTGGGTTTTAGAGGGGTAAATGGCTCTTAACTGTAAATAGTTATTAGACCCTATTTTCTCCCGGGGAAAAAAAAACAGCTTTTAAACAGCTGTATAGTTTATACAGATGTTAAGCCAACAAAATGTATTGGCACGGTTTGCTGCATCCAAATACAGATGTGCTGTGTATGTTAGTCAAAACATTTGTATAGAAACCTACAGGGGACAAAAAAGGTTGCATCAGGTGACATGCAAGAGGCTGTGAATTAACTACAACTGCAGGCTCTGTTGGTTGGATCGGAGATTTGCATGACTTTAAATGTTACGCCCTAAGATTTGCATGACCTTAAATGTTACACTCTAAGATTTGCATGACCTTAAATGTTACGCCCTAAGATTTGCATGACCTTAAATGTTATGCCCTTAGCTTTTCATTCATAGTCCTCTTTGCTCCTGTGCAACTGTGATTATTGTGAACTATTTTGTTCTCAGATTGTTTGAGAAAGAAGCTTAATTTCATTCGGAGAAGACTTGCAGCTAGTCGGTTATAACATTACGCTCTGTGATTCCATGTTGACTGGTTTGATTCTCATGTTTTCTTCATTCTCCCATGTAATTTCTTCATTCTCTCTCTCGCTCTCTCTCCCTTCCCACTATTCGTTCTGGGGGCTGCATCGTTTGCCTGGAAGGAGTCCGACTCGAGATGAATGGCATCGGACAACGGCAGCTGGTCCCTCAATCGCTCCCGGTGGAGATGAACCCCCGCCGTCGACATTCTGGTACCGGGGAACTGTGTGGATCCTATCGGGTCTGGAATGTGAAATCTTTAATCCGACGCTGCAGCTGTCCTCGCTACTTTCCTGCAGCGATGGGAGGATGCGAGCCACTGCTTGGCGTGTATGCATCCCCGCTGCACGTCATC
Source organism: Gymnarchus niloticus (assembly GCA_009936485.2). Taxonomy (NCBI): domain Eukaryota; kingdom Metazoa; phylum Chordata; class Actinopteri; order Osteoglossiformes; family Gymnarchidae; genus Gymnarchus; species Gymnarchus niloticus. Next base: position 879,668 of record JAACJT020000092.1, on the reverse strand, counting down.
CGACAACGCAGTGCTGCGTTATGACCAAGGCCTCCCCCACCCCGTGTATAAATCATTCCTAGAATTTTTTTCTTGTCCCGACGAAAGACAGAAGCAGAAGTAATACTTAGTCTTAGTTTTGTGATTTGCATTGTTGCAGTTTATGAGTGTCATTGTGGATTTTCTCCATTTTTTCTCCAAGTTTCACCTTCAGACGTTCTTTGAAGCACATAATGCAGACATGTTCAGCTATCCAGTGGCACTGTGGCACAGATCTAGAAACTTCTCCAATGAATTTCTCCACAGTCTTTGCCTTCCCTCTAGAGGGTCTAGGTTCTGCCAAATAAAATATATAGTCTGGAGTGAGGCAGGAATACATGCAAATGTGTTCTTGGTTACCCTGACGGTTCTGGAAAAGGGATTAAGTTTGGGTTCCAAATATCACTGTGCATTTAATGTATTTGAATGGATGTTAAAGCAGAACACACACACACAGACACACACACACAGACACAGGGGTCCTTCATATGTCCTTCAAGAATGATAAAGCTATCAGACAGAAGTTCGTTCGAAAGGACCTCTGTGTAATCTGCCACTGGCCTGCACTGGATGAAATGCAAGGAGAGGAATGACAAGCAAAAATAACTCATATTTATTTTTTAACCCTTGCTGGCCTGGTTGTCTGAACCACCATGGTCGCAATTAACTGATGCTGATGAAATGACCAGGCATCCATTGATCCATTGACCCATCCATCAGTCCATTCGTCTGTCCATCCATCCATCTTCTAACTGCTTATCCTGGTCAGAGTTGTGGGGGAAACCTGGAGCCTATCCCAGGCAGCATAGGGCACAAAGCTGAGGTACACTCTGGATGAGATTCTAGTTACTAATATCATGAAAAAAATGAACAGCTGGCACAAGCAAGTCCTCACACTGAAATGATTGTATTTCTGTCTTCATGGGGTCCTCTCTCAGACCCACATTTTGATTTGTGATTCCTCATCTTGATTAATGATTGCAAAAATGATTCCAACAATACTCCAAAACAGATGAGGCCCTTAAAAAATCTGAATTTCATTTTTATGGACATTACCCTTAATCTTTTTTAAAGTCTTTACGTGATTGAGGCAGGCATTTTCTGAAAATTTGCACCAAAAAAGAAAGAAAAACGTAGACATACAAACATGCATAGCTTGAGCACATTGGTAGATAATCGAGGCATCCTGGTGTGAGTCTGTGTTCTCCTCACATGTGAACAAACTCCTGAAGATAAGAGCCTTGACCTGCTCATCCCTCTGCTAAGAAACACACAGACTGTGATTGCAGCATGGCATGGCAGGTGCACCGGACATGTTAAACCTGCATCCAAGGCTGCAGCAGGGAACCGCATTCAGGGACTCCTGAGCTATGGCAGGTTGTCCACGTTACACGAATTTTGGCTTTCTAAAAGCTGACGTGGCCTTCAAAAAGACCACATTTCCTTCATGGACCTCGAGAAGTCAGCTGCAATCATGAAAGGAGAGCTCTGTTTAACAGGAGGCTGAAACCACTCTTGTCAAGGGAGAGAGTGACCCAGTTTTGGGCTAACAGCCTTGTACACTGCAGAGGTGCCATGCCGATGTGTAATAGAATGTACCAATATGTGGAAAGAAGCCGTGAATCCGAAAATGTACAATTAATTGATATGAATTCTGCATTTTTTACATGAGCAATAGTGGTCCATACGTTACATGTCAAATTCTTGTTTGATTTTTGCAGACAAAAATCCTTTGATGAAAGTATGTTAGCAATAATAATACCAGTTTAAGTATGCAGCATGAAGTTAGATTAAATTATATTACTCAGGGTTTAAAGAATGTAATGTCTTCTGAATAGGTCTCATGCAGGGATAAATTGCAGTATTTTCTGCAACTAATTATGAAGACACAGAAATAATACTAGCAAATTCAGATATAATATTACGTGTTGCTAGTCTTTTCTTCAGACAAACTGGACAAGATCTCAAATGTACCACACATGTTATATGTGCTGTGATAGAACTATGATAGAACATGATTGTCATGGTAAATCCTGACAAGCATTTTCCAGAACATTCTGTCTCGTCCTTCGATCTTCCGCATGTTCATTGTTACGATAACAGAGTCCTTCTCCATGGCTGCTGATGGTCCTCTTCCCCATTTACTTTCGACTTCTCCAAACACCGCAGTCTCTTTCAATGCACCTGCTCTTCTTATAATACGCCCGAGATCACCTTCAGTCTGGATGCTGTCACTGACAGCTGAGTGAATTTACTGTCGAGCCTCTTAGCTTCAAAGTCCCCACAGACATTCACAGACAGACATATTTATAGACACATATTTTCTTCTCATTAATCTATATATTCCCATTAATCTAGCTTTATACCGATTTAGTTTATAGCGTCTTCCTTCATTTTACGATTCTAATAGAGCCTTATGTCTTCTCGTACCTGAGCGCTACCTCATTGACATCGCAACATGGACCATACCTACCGCCTCTGACTACCCCCGAGAGCAGGCGTCAAAGCCCAGCACAACTCAGCAAAGCATTTTATCGCGCTTGTAAATTACGGGCTCCACCCGTAGGGCTGCAGCCGAAACAAATGACACTGTCCCCATGGGGGAGGCAATTCAGGGGAACAAAGTCCAGGGGGACGGGACGGGACAGCGGAGGATTTTAAAATCGACCGTTAAAACAACCGATCCTGAAAAGCAGAAGCTGTTGGATGGAATTGATAGCTTTGTCTACACCCAGGAGGAGGATGGGTATGGCATGCATATGTTTGGAGTATATGCCGTGCTAGAAACTCCTAGGCCTCTGAGCACTCAGATAAAGCGAGCCCATCCTGATGTAGGTATGTAGCTTGCTCAGTAGATGGCGCTGTCACCGGCTCCCTTCAGCAGACGTTTACTACATTACTCAATACATTCACGCCCTGGTTAAGTGTCTAAATCTTAGCCAGCCTGGAAACCACTCAGGCCTCCACTTTAATTCACGGGCTGATGTCACCGTACTCAGCTTGGTTTGTTTTGCTGCCAGATCCGCGATACCCAGTCCGCTGGTGGAGCTGCGGTGACCCAGCAGCCTTGTTGCCGACCAGGCCATGGAGGTCCAGCAAGACAGGAGCAGCCGATTACTGTGGCCCCCAACTTAACACCAACGTCCAATTATTCGCCCCCCCATAACAAATTATGCAGAACAAGTAGTCTGGAGAACTGCAGCCAGACGCAAACGACTTTATGATTGCGGCCATGTGTTTCCATTGCTGGAGGAGAACCGCGGTGCTACCGTGGAGGAAAGTCTAGGCAAGCTGACTTTTATATGATCGCTGAGGCTCATGTGGCACAAGCAGCTATTAGTGACGAGCAAGTCGGTTTTAATTTGCCCAGCAGACTCGGCGGTGTCATTTTTGTGGAGGACTGCGGTTCCGTGGAACGAGCCGACGTCCTTGAGCCGTCAGCCCACGTGAGCAGAAGAGCGAGGGAAATGCGGAGGGCTATACTCGGCATCGGTGTGCGGCGGCGACGTGCACTGGAGGAAGCCCCCGCCCTGTGACGGCCTGTGGGAAAGACTCACAGCTTGGAAGAAAATTGGGATGAGTTCAAGAGTATAGAAGAACGGCCCTAGCGAGAGGTACAACAAAATGGAGTGTATGTAAACGACATGAAAAATATTATATCAATAATATACAACAAAAACTCAGGGTGTACCCCAATCTTGTCTCCTATGTTGCCTGGGATAAGCTTCAGCCCCCACACTACCCCACCTCCCACCCCCTTCCTCGCAACGCTGGACAAAATAAACAGCAATTATTTGATGGATGGATGGATGGATGGATGGATGGATGGATGGATGGATGGACGGACGGATGGATAAAAATACATATATATATATACACACACTGGCCTTATCCTTTCTGTAATTCCAATAACCTCACAGGCAAAAGGAAATGAAGAAGGATTAACAGCATTTTGAACTGACGATATTACTCTAACTGACTTATTCTAAAAACGTACCGGCAGCATGACATGTTCTCGATGACATTTCAGTTGTACGAGCGATTTGCATTCTATTTGACTCCTAACGCCACCACGGTTATTAAGAATTCCAGCTGCGTTTCTGATTTCCTGAGTTCAAAGATATGAACTCCACACCTAAGCTTAATCAGAGCGGCAAGACTCCTGTCAATCTGCCGCTCAAGGCAAGGCTACGTCTGAGCAAAATCGCATTTCAGCGTTGTCCACTCCTGACACGCAACAAATCATCTACTCGCACGCTCTTATTATTAAATAAAGAGCTATAACTGAACACATGTATCAGTAATATTGCCACGATCCTGAGAAAATTAAAAGACAGATTACGTCCGCAATATTACACGCAGCGCCACAAAACGAGGTAAAAATCTGTAGTGATACTGTTGCTAAGATACCCAGCTAATGCCACGGAAACGAGGCCGTACCGCTAATCTAGTCGGATCCACACATGCCTCCACATATCTTTGCAGATGGTACCGTGAGTCCAGTAGATATTGGACTCAGTAGCAAACTCTGCATGGTTCTCTACCTTCTCATCTGTAAGCCCCAGAGATCATACAGAAAATAGAAATTCTAATGTGTTGTTAATAGCATTTTGGTTCTATACACTATCGTAAGTACGTTTACACTGTCTGTGAGGGACAGCTTGATAAATTTCTCGTTATGATTATTTAAGCAGGACTTAAGACGTGATTTTATATAATGGGTATTCTCTGGTATTTAGCTATTAATTCTAAAATTCCTACAAGGTACTTTTTTGGGCAAATGCACAGCCCACTCTAATTCCGATATGTGGCATATACAAGAAAAATTGCGTGCTTCCCTTTGAAGTTCCTTCTGATTGAGGAAGTAGGTTAGTAAAGCGTACGTCTGGCATACCGACATATTTCTGTGGATCGCAGAAGTCAACGTGGACATTGAAGTTGAACTAAAAGATAAAAAGAATGACAACAAAAGGTGACAACTCAGTGTCAGGTCTGACATCCGTTTACCTGGAGATTATCTTTAGGATACTGCAGAAACAGTAATGGATGCAATACAGCAGCTCTGTTCTTATTTGTTTACAGGCCTCAGACGGGTCAAGTGTAAATATAGATATTTAAGAATTATGAGTGAGTTAACGGCATCATTCATTCAGAATTTTACAATAAGAAAACGTTTACGACCGAACGCGCAAAAGTGCAAAACATAACACTGGTAACCATGAAATCCAGAAAAAATAACGTTTGAGGTGTGATCCAGCGTAAAGTGCGTGAAATCTGGTACGACAGATAACTGTGAGACCCATCGATGGAACGAGGTGGAATAAAATGCTTTCTCATATTCGCTTGGTTGACAAATTGCCACCCCTTTTCATTGATCCCCTCTCCCTAAAAGACAAGCCAGCAGGCAGCAGAAAGTATTAACAACTGACAAGAGGAAGACGCACTCTATTTGAATATCCATCCTTCTGTCTTTCTCTAAATGCCGCTGCTTTTTTCACCCGTACGCTGAAATATAGTTTCCCCGGGGAAACGTGAAGCTCCACCACTAATCTTGTACCCAGGCGAAGCCGTCTCCACCGGGCTGGATGTTGTTTATTCTGCATCTATTGCCGCCTAATTATGGCGAATATTCATGAGTGTATTCTAACACAAAACGGTGCTCACAACACACTGTCAGTTTAGCTGGCTGGCCTGATAAGTGAGATTAGTGAGTAGGATGCATTTTTTGGGAGACTGTGAAATTAATCAGTAATAAACCACATTTACCAGGGATCATTTTAGAGCATAGACAGTATCTATTGAATCAGTAAAAGAGTTAAATCTCTTGTCACTGGAAACAGGGATCTAGTTTTCATGCCAAGCAGAACTTTCAGCCACAATGTCAGCTACAGACAGGGACATGAAACACCTGCACTAAAATGTGCCCATGTAGATAAAATGGAACAGCCCTCTCATTGTTGCCCCGGAAAGGTATAAAATCAGAAGTCTGCAGAAGGTGGACCTTCACAGAAGTCCGCTCTCATCTGCTCCACCCCCGAGCAAAGACTACAGGGCTCACCACTGTACCACCATGCCAGTGAGATTCTGGATCTTGCCTGTTTCTCTCCGGCAGATCAAACACCACTAGATCCGAATGCACCTGATGTCAGGCTACCGTTCAGGCAGCCCACTGCTGGTCTTTTGATGTTAAGCATGATGGACAACTAATGCAGTTATGGCTTCTCATAATCCTCCCTGTTGAACTCAGTACTTTTTTTCTTGAATACTGAATAAATGTTGTCCCCTTCATTGTTATTATTTTTCATACAAAACCTGTTCAAAACCAGTCGTACCCAAGCCACTGTGCCCACCCTGTCATCAATGAAGTAAAAGGAAGCATTTGTATACTCGCGAAAATGTTATCAATTTAATTTAATTCTTGTTGTAAAGTAGTCATCATTCCTAACCATGGAAATCCAAATAGTCTTAGGTATCGATGCTGTTATGCAATGCAAACCTCACATGATATAAGATTGCACAGCTGGATTAAATCAGCCAAAATCATCAATCTCTTTTATGCTGCATTTGCTACTGCTCAGCCATTTATTTTAAACAGAAATATTTGCTGTACACCAGTGTATCAGACCTTGTCTAGCATTACCTTGAAGTTTCATGCTCCTATTCTCTAGAGTGTTTGACAAACACACACGTCAGTCTGCGTCTTGGGGGCCAGCGGCTAGCATGCAACATGACGCACTGAGCTGGTTATGAACGCCGACCTTTCTCCGAATTACACCTTCATTGGCGTCTCTGGCTTCCGAAGGAGTGCAGAGTTTTGGTATCTGTCCTTGGGAATGTTAATTTTACACACCGCCCACAATGAATGGGTTGAACGTCGCTAATCTGCCGCAACAAATATATCATTAAAAACCAAATGGTCAAAAGAATGGCCATTTTCAAAATCTTGGCTGTTTTGGGTTCAGTTTTGAGCACTCATATGCGATTCCCCTCTGAAAGGCAGCCTGACATACCTTCTGGGGAAAAAAAACAGATCTGATTTAAAAATGGGAACACCCTTGTCGATTAAAGGTCCTTCCCCAATATTGCAGATGTTGGAAATTCTCAGTACCTGCAATAACAATAACCCCAGCAGATGCTCATCACTATCAACTCATATTCCATTAGATTTCAGGAGATAGTACATGGATTTTTCTGTTTTCCGTTTCCTAGGGCCTTTAAAACATGCAGTGTCAGTCTGACCTTATGATGTGACTGAAAAACTGACAAATTGATTCTTTGATAAAGACATGGCGCATGTGAAAATCCTACCAGAAGCAGCCTAATTGTTAGCACTTGCTTTGCAGGGAAGCCATTCACGCCGTTAGTTAGCATTTTCATAAAAAGCGATCACGTGCTGATCCTTGGCTGACGGAGACATGGGCAACTCAGATGACATTGTCACATTTGCTGAGCTTTTAGCCTCCTGTTCTACAACTATTTTGTCTGCACATGCAGCAGGCAACCCATACCCAGCATCGTAAAGTCCATGTTAGCGTTAGCATTTAGAATGATAGAATAAATGCAAGAGCGCCGGCAGCTAAGTGGTAAACAGTTACGTTCTGTGTTTTGTTTCTTCTTTATGGGATTTCTTCCTCAGCACCACAAGCTTTCTCTACCCCTTCTTGAAGGTCATGCCATGTGGGGCTGTTGTTGCATCCAAGGGAGGTAATGAGGTTTGAATTACATTCACAGCACCGTGGCCCCACCCACTCGCACCTGTGCACCTGCCCCTTTTAGGGAGTCATGATGTGGGGATCTTAAATAAAAGACTGTCCGGCTTTTTTGCAACTCTTGAAAATGTGTGTAAAGATGGAAGGCGGCTGTCCTTCGCCTTACTGTTTCAAACAGCTCCTTTCTGTGGTAGATGTGCAACAAATACATTTAATGCTGTTAAAAGTTCAAAGTGTATTAATGACCAGGAAGTAACAGATGCATCAGAAAATGTGGCTATTTTTTTTTTAATAAAGCCTGCCAGTGCAATTCAAGACATTATATAATTGTAATATTTAAAAATTTCAACTTAATACAGCGCATTTAATTACCTGTGCTGATCAAGATGATGGCAACACATGTGGCGTGGATTTTCATGCATCTTTTTAAATTGAGAAAGTGTGGAGTTTTTCATTGATTTCAGCCATCGCCGAACGCATTCAATATCATACACAGGGGCATCCTGATTGACAGAGCGATGGTGGGGGTAGGGGGCCAGAATCAATTGCAGATGTGAACCCAGAGGGGACAAAGGTAGGGGGTGGGCAAAAGCCACTTCTATATAAATTGCCCCCTGTAGAAAAGCAGAAAAAATGTTTTTACAAACCTTTTACTGTTTTCAATTCTCCACGGAGCACCACGTCGGCTGTGGGGGGGGTGCCTGTTTGACGGAGAAGAGGCCGATCTCTGATTGTCAGCCCCGCAGTAATGGCCGTGGATGAGGCAGATCAATACCCATCTTCTCCATTCCTAAAGCAATAACTTTCAATAGGAAAATCCATTTGCTTTTGCTTACCTTTATTTCATTTCGTTTTTATCGTGAAGGAGCCCATTGTGGAGGGATACTTTGGATGGTAGCGGGACGGTCAACTAAGCTATGGTTTGTCAGAGCCCTTAGGGATGCAGAGCTGATACGCTTAACTCCATCTACCGGCCGATCTTTTTCATTAAGGCTCTCTTTTATTTAGCTTTTTTCTTTTTTCGCCAGAGCAATGAGGTCGTTTGACGTTTCTTCCACATGCTGAAGCCACTGAGAAACTTGCTACTGAATGCAGGTAGACAGGCACATCTCAGCAAGCCGCTGGGGGCCCATGTTTAGTTTGGCTTGCTGTCAGCCAAGCTGCCATGATCTGGATGAATTTTGACTTGTCATCTCGATGACATGCAATAAGACATATGACAGGTCCTCTGTCAGCAGGGCCTATGAATACCTTTAATGGCGACAAACGCACCAGATCTGTTTGTAAACGCTGCACCCTGTAAGTAAAATTCTCAGTCGAGCATAAAATGAATTGGCCAGCTCTCAATGGCATTGAACTTGGGTTTGACAGTGCAGAATATGAGTAGTTCAGTTAGCTACCTGGACGCTTATTTGCAAGTCAAATGCGAAATCTGTTCTTGTAATCCCTGTATCTTTTCAGACGGTGAACAGGGCGAAGTAGAGACTGATGGGTGAAAGTGGGTGTCATCGAGGGGCTTGGGTGTAAGAGTGAGATGAAGACAGCTATCACAGATGGTTCGGCAGATCACAGAAGGTGTGAGTTGGGTCCCGGAACCTGCAGTTGGGCTCCAGACCTGCAGTCTGATTTTGGGCAAAGACAGTAATAAATTTAAGCAAGGTACTGCCGACACTAGTTGGGTAGAGGTCTTCATCACCTGACTTTGCCCCACCTCAGGAATCCCACGCCCAGTAGCTCACGCTACTATCATACCAGGCTCCAGAGGGTCATTTGTTGACAAGGAGCACAGCTGCTATTTCAAGGATAATCCATCAAACTCTATTTCAAAATCTGCAGGATCGCGTTCAGAGCAAACTGAGGGTGTTACTGCGCACCGTGATACTGAAAGGACTTCATCAAAGTCCGCTTAAGTTTAAGGTGGCATTAAAAGTCTCTTGCAACTATTGAGTTTACATAGCATTTGGTCAACATTGCACCTCACCACAAAGTCCCCATTTTGCCATAATACTAAATGGCATACCTGGTTACCAGCAGCTATGGTTTTGTCTGCCTTCTCCTAACTTGGTGGCTTGACTGACGGTAGTTGCAATACAAAGTCGGGTTTGGTAACAGAGTTCTTGTTGTGTATTTGGGGTCTCCTAATGGCTAAAAATGTGAAGTTTAATACGTTTTCAAATTTGGCTGAGCTCAGATTGGACTGGGTTCTGAAGCCACTGTGCTTCTGCCACTGGACACTTCAAATGCCACTCACCCCTAATGTTATACACTAAAAAAAAATGAAGTGATCTTTCTGAAGCTCCATGGCTCTTCGATCGGTGCCTTCCCACTGAATCTCCAATCATGGACCTCCCACGACTTCAAATCCCCCTCTCTGCATTGCTAAACTCTTTCTTTGAGATCGTTTTCGCTTTAAGGTCTGCAGTCTGCCTCTTTGTGGTCACTCTACAGCCTTTGACATTCGCATCTGGACTCATGATATGCTGGAACATGCTGGCACCTCCCTTACTTGACACCCTACAGCGTCATGGTGAGGTGAAGGCAAAAACTCTCACATTGATCGTAACTGGACCATCTGTTGACTGGACCATCTGATGACATCTGATGAGGTTACTGTTTGGAATTGTCTACTCATGAAGTTGGAGGTTGTAAGGTTTTTTTGTTTTTTTTCTGCATATGTTTTTAACTGAGAGTCTGTATCAGATAGTCGAACACCAGCCACTTCAAACAGAAGAAACGGGGACAGTGTGTTCATTTGGTCACCTCTCTCCCAGTAACACACTGGTATCTCTACAGCATCACTTGGAGCCCTGATTGTCATAATGACACAGAAGACGCAGTGGTAATGAAATATCACCACGTCTACACCACCGCGTCTACAAGAGGCTTCTAACGTACATCCATTCTACATGAGAGCCAAATAGAAATGTAAATGATGCAACTGCAGTATTACGAGTGAAAATCTAATGAGCAGAATCTGCTAATAATGAGGAAAGACTGAGGGAACGGTGGATGTAAATTTCAGACACATTGCTGAAAAAGTACCCCTCCTGCCCTTGAGTCTTAGGAGATGACCATAGTGCAGGGCCAACACGTCCTGAGAATCTTCCTGGCTGTTGGTCTGAAATCCCCAACTTGTCCTGTCAAGAGTGACAGCCCTGAGGAAGACAACACTATCAGCTTTCTTCTTGGCAAAGAACTTTTAGAACTGTGCTGGATCCGGTGGAGTTAACGTAGGGTAGGTGGCGAAAGAGTTATCCAGAAAAGCCAGCACCCAGAGAGGGAAAAAAAAAACACGGTCTACTGTTCGGGATTGATACATCCTGAGACACACACACACACAATCTCGTAAATATGTAATGTATTAAAAACTGGATCCAAGTTCAGCAACTGTACACCATGTAGTGATTGTGGATTAAAAAAGAAAAAAAAAAATGTGCCAAGGCTCACAGAAGGGAAACCAGATCTGTATATTGTCAAGTGAGCAGCTGTAAAATCATAAGAAGAGTATTTGATATCTGATATCACCGGGCAGAAAAACACCGCTGAGAGCTACCGAGAGCCCAATATTGACAAGGGTTTCATGTTTACGTGTTTCCTTTAAAGGGGCCAAAAACGTAACACTAAAATTTTATCACAGTATGCAGTTTCAAACTGTGGGCCGAAATCTGAGGACTGGCATCTCCAGTGAGAACGTTCCTTCAGCGTACACAGGTGAACGCTTTTGAAAGAATGTCTCCCGTTTCCCCTCGGTCATTGCTTAGACGTGGTCCTCTGAGTATTTTGGTCCTTCACCTGCATCGTTATCTGACATGGGAATGCTCCTGCATCAGTTTTGGGTTTGGATGTAAGCACTGCGATGGACTGGCATGCAGTCCAGGCTGTCGACGGGCCTAGTGCCCTGTGCTGCATAGGATAGGTTCCAGGCTCACTGTGTTACTGCACTAGCAGTACTGGATGGATGGATGGATGGATGTTATGTTTAATTAGGTTTGAAAGGTATGAAATCAGAGTAGAGATAATAGTTATATTTAAAATGTATCTGTAGATGAGCTCTCTATACAGTGTGGAATGACACTAACATATGCATAGTCCTGAATGAATTTAAACAGCAGACTGAAAATGATTTTAAGCATTTCTTTATCAGATGTCTACAAAACTCACTTTCTAATACTTCAATTTAATGTTAACTTCAAACTGTAAAGCTGTGTTGTCATTAAAGGTACCCCTTTAATACCCAGAAGGTCATGCTAACTACGAGGACACTTCCATAGAGCAGATCGTGCCAAGGAAGGCATCAGTCCCGTAGACGCTGGGGCAGCCCTGAAGGAATTCATAATCTCCTTCGTATCACTCATTTCTTTTACCGGGGAGCCTGTATTTGTCAGTAAAAAGTTGGAGCAATTTACCCATAATCCTATCTTTTATTTTATTTTCGTTACTCAGTTAGAGGCCGTCTCCAAGGTTAACAACAGCAGTTAAAATAAGAGGCGACCTGCAGCGATTGAGGGAGAATCTGAGGCCAGAGGGACATTAGCATGTGATCTTCTTTCTCTGTGCCTCACTGGGCTGCCGTCGTGCTCTGTTTGATTCTCCCAATGACAAGCGGATTGATATTTCAATCAAGCATAGCAGCAGAAGAAAAAAAAGAAACACAATAAATACTTTTTCATTGCCCTCCAGCCAGAAAGTCCCCACCAGCCGCCAGAGTGGCGAAGCTCCATCTAATGAATTCAAACAGTCCAAAGTCAATTAGCCGTAGAGCACTTCACGACTAATGTGAAGATGTGCGGACCTTTCCAACGGTGGAAATCCAGAAGCACCATTCGGGTTACACAAGGTACCGTGGAGCCATACTGGTTTAAAGGCCAAATTTGTGCATGTGTTTTTCCCTGCAATCTACTTTAACTTGCAGACTTGCTGCTTGCAAGAACCCTCATCAGTTTACTCAAGCCCACCCTCCCCCCTGAAAGAAAGATCCGGCCTGACCAACTCAAACAGGTGCGGCTCCCACTAGACCTGCTGGGAAAATGTTTCCCCAGCCTTCACATGAGAAACCCCCCTTCCTCTCTGTTGCTTCTTCTCCATCCTCCGGTTTCTGCCACTAGGATCCGCGTTCAGTGATGAGGGAGCACGCCAAGCTCAAGGTGACCTCCAGGGGAGCCGCACTCCACCTAGTGTAATGGGCCCATGTCACTCCACGCTGTGCAAGGCTGAACAAAGTTATCCTCAGCTAACCAAGGCTAAGGCAACATAAACAAGCTGACAGACGACACATTCTCCTGTGCGTTAAGCCGTGAAATGGCCAACCCCATACTCACATATCAGTTTATGGATTCAGAAAATGAACTAAGCCTTAAGCTTAATATTTTAATGAAATAATGAAACACTGTACTATCCATCTATGTTCTAACCACTCATACTCACCAGGGATTTTGGGTCACCTGAAGCCTTTCCTAGGCAGCAGAGGGCCTAGGACTGGGGTACACACTGGATGGGATGCCAGTCCATCACTGGGCACAGGGCTGGGGTACACCCTGGGTAGGATGCCAGTCTATCACTGGGCACATGAATATACACACACAATCATACTTTATTGGCAAGTTGGAGACACTAGTTCGCCTCATAGTATATTTAAGGGCTACAGGGGAAAACCAGAACACCTAATGAAAACTTACACAACACGGGAATGGAAACTCCACATACACAGAGTGGAGATGGGATTTGAACCTCAAACCCTGGAAGTGAGAGGCCACACTGCTAACCACTGAGAAACTCACCGAACACCATTCTAGCATAGCACAAATTGACATCTATTTATATGAAGTGTGTTAAACATCTTCTAAGATTATCTAAAATTTTAGTTTTTATTTATTTAATACATTTATGACAAAAAAAAGGCATCGTTTAATAAAAATGCTGGTAGTTCTGACTAAAAAAGTCTCCCATATAAAGAATTCATCAAATTTGCATGTATGGTTTGCTGTTTTAATAACGTGAATGAAACATTTATTAGTACTGTAATTTTGTAATGAAGCCCATTTGGGTTTTTTTTTTTCTCCTTCCTGTTGTAAAGGGTCAGAGAATAAAACCATTCTCCACCCATAAAGTAAATAAAATACAGATGCACACGGTCTGACGTTTCCCTATGGTACACCATACACGTCTGCTTGATCCATGGCCCTAAAAGACAGTAAGGTTAAAAGCTTGCTCAAACTCTTTTCCTGGCACTTCAGCTGACTTGAACCCCCCCCCCCATCCCATCTGCTGGGCCTTTGCACCAGGACGGCATCTGTTTTGTGTCGTCAAATAAGGTGATGTCACCGGAATGCACTGTCCCTGCTGTAGCTGTGTACTGAAGCTCTTGGAGAAGCTGTTCCAGGCTGCGTGCATGGTCATATTTCACGAGGGATACGATGCACTTTTCTTTTTTTTACATTTTTTAAGGCGGGAATGCAAGACACTTTATAGTCCAGGAGGACGGGGAAGTCCAATGGGTATTTTCCAGAATACCTATATATTTCAAATGTTTCCACATTTAAATTGCTCTCCCTCACACAAATAAAGAAGCAAGCGTAAACAAACACTGACATAGCTAACAATGACTTAACAAACAGGCAACATAATGAGGTCTGAGGAGGGAATGCATAAGAAAACCGACTGCTTGTGAAGAAAATGGGGCTTCAGGCTTGCATTTTATTTTACAGAAATGTGCACGACTAATACTGATTCTGATTAGAGGTTGGCACGTACTTTCAGAAGGGGAATCCTCACTGGAACACACCTCAGAACAGGCACTCGGTGGCCATATTGGTATTTCTGCTCCTATACGAGCTTAATATCTCTTCCTGAACACAAAGTTTTATTTAAAAATGGCAAAACCCCATTTAAGGGCACAATGATCCCGAAATGGACAGTGTTAGGAACTTTTACTACGTACTATACAAAGTAAGCTTTATTTGACTGTAAACGTAGTGGATTTAGAGATGTTTAATGAAACCTACCATTATAAGCATTACTGTATCCTCCGTAAAACACCTTTACAGACTCCTGTCCATATGACAGCTTACAGGGTGAACGTCCACCATGGTTAGCATATCACACAAATACATACTCCTAATAATCTCTATTATTATGATATTTGTTTTTGATAGACAAGCTCAGAAAAAACTGTATTTGTAAATTTGGAGTACTAGAAATTAAATTAATTTTTTTGTTTTCTATATATACTATTTATAATAAACCTATATATAATTTATTATGTGTCCTCTGTAATTGACCTACCCACCGAGCAAATACTTTTGTTTAAAGAGAAAAAGATGGTACAATACTTTTGAAATTTGACGTTGTCACATTTATTTATTGAATTTTAAAAGTATACATGAGTGTCTCGAGCACGGGATCAAAGTTCAGTTTTATTTTTCATCCTCAGGTGATAATTGCCTTGAAAAGAAGTCTTAGTATAAGACAATCCCATAGTAACAGAAAGGAAGGTTAAAAGTGCCTGTTTTTTAATTAAATATCAGTGTGTTTTCCCAGACAGGTGAAGCTCACATTTGCCCTGTACTGAGGCACCTAGATTGACTTGCCTTGAGGCACTTTTAGGAAACAAAAATAAAATAAACATATTATAACTTTGTACATACATAGACACACTTTCATATATTGACCTTGAGTACGTGAGCGCCAGAGGGTCAAACAGAACACTGTGTTTCATTTGTCTTCCTGGGATTTTGCTCTGTTGCTGTAGAGATGTTCAAAAGACATATTTGGAGCAAACAGCCCCAGGCAGTTTGCTGTGGATTTGACCCCTTCCTGAAGTCCAGGGTGAAGCGTGCACTTTCCCACACCGACACGGGCCTTTGCTGCCCACAGTAGAAATCAGGCACTTCAGACATTATGTGTGTGAGGCGTGGCCATCCTGAGGTTTTCTGCAGGCCAAGTTTGTCATTTGATCTTGGACCCACTATTCCAGTAACATCTTTACTGAACCATTGATGGTATTACAAAAAATCTACATATATTCTTCCGGTTCAGAGCAAAGTAAATTTAAACCACTAAATAGCCATAAATTAACATGTATATACTGGAGACTAATGCAGAAATTGTCCTCACACCAAAATGCTCTTTAGAACACGTTCCTTGCTGTACTGGTGCACATATAAAAATCCTCAGTTATCTACACTGACCAAAACAAACACCAAGTTACTGGCCAAAAAAAAGACACATTTACTCATGATCCTTCATTTCCATTGTGAACATAATGAACAAATAAACTCTTTCAAAACCAGAAAACAAAGTCATTTCTACCCATTCATGTTAACTGGCAGGAGCCCAACGTGCATAAGTGCTGAACATGCATCATAGTACAATCGTAGACCTGATTTGACGACTGCTGACAGCTCTATCTGTGTGGTGGTTCTGTAGAGCATTTCTGCATGATGGCTATGATAATTTAATCTGTAAAGACCCTGAGTTCTGAACAAAGAGACAGGAAGACGCAAATCCCTCCATAAATCCCCACCCAACGCAGCCCCGAGCTTCTGGTGTCGTTTAATATCGAAGGGAATGATTAAAATAAGAAGGGAAATTTTCACCGCAGTCATAACAAATAGGGTTATATGAAGGTCTGGAAGCCTCATAATAGCTTCCAATAGCAAAAATGCTCTGAAATGTAATCCTAAATACAGCATTAACCATTTATTTCTGACAAGTTATATGGTTTTTATTTTCTGCGGCAGTTACCTTTGGTCTTTTTGTTAATAAATAATAGTGCGTGTTTCCTGTTGTGTGCTTCATTGTTCTGTTGTGAAAACAGATGCATATCAAACGGAAAAATTCCGTAAAGATTAATTGCAATATCTAAATATTGACTGAGACGTTAGACTGAAAAATACTGTTTTGATATTAATTCAGGCGCAAGTTTGCACTGGATAAGAACAGCCAAATGGGACGAACGGATGCTGGCATTGAAGAACATCTTTTCAACATAACACGTAAAAACAACACACATTTCAGCAATAGACTATAGTAGCGAAATGGGTCATACAGAAGGGGTTATGGACTTTCAACGTGGCACCGTTAATTCACCTAAAATGACTGTGAAGTGGAAATACCTAGAAGCAACAAGAATTCAGTCGTGAAGTGCTAGGCCACTCAGACAGAAAGGGACCTGATTGCCCAACGTCAATACCCAACCTCACTAATGATGTTATGGCTGAATGGCAGCAAATCCCACCAACAATGTTCCAGCATCTAATGGAAAGCCTTCCCAGAAGAGTAGAGGCTATTACAGCAGCAACGGGAGGACCAACTTCCTGTTTACACCTTTGGTTTAGGAAGGAGATGAGGTGCATGCATACTTTTGGAAATATAGTGGACTTTAACTATTAATAAATTATACATGTGGTACAAGGCTGAGGGTGATTTTGCATATTAAAATTTAGCTGTCTAAATATATCAGCAAATTACCCAGTCAACGGAATCACATGACTTTTTATTAAAGGTACAGACCCATGCTGTAAGTGCAATAGGTCTTGTCGGTTTTATGACACTAATCCGTTTGTCATAGCCGGGCCTGAAGGGTCACAGCCAGGCCTGAAGCCTATCCCAAATCCGAGGTACACCCTGCATGGGGTGCCGGTATGAAATGAATCCACAGAATGTAATTTTATGATGACATTATTGGGCTGTTCTATCCCACGATCCCCTTGGCAGGAACTGATTCTACCATCATATATCTTTGAGTCAGTTGTAGGGGGCGAGGGTTATATGTCGTCAAGTTCACCGCTGGACTGTGGCTGCTGAGTCACAGTAAAAGACCCCAGACCAGAACGAATCTGGCAATGTCTTAGCCGCCGGCTCACCCGGTGTCTAAGTTCAAACCCCAACATATTCACATTGAAGTAGAAAGGACGGCTCGCGGGTCACCTATACTAGTCATCCTGGTTACGGTACGCGACAGAGACACCGCAGCTGAGGAATGCTGGGCCTTGCGGTCTGACAGGGAAACGCTGGCAGGTTTCAGGCACTAGCCTGCCAGGTTGACTGGAGCAGAATGTACAAGATGACTGAAAAGCCCTGAGCAGGCTCAGGAGAAGGTTTCCCTGTTTGCCGTATGTTTGAATTACCGCAACCTGTGCAATCAGTTGCCACCGAACCATGAATGCACATTTAAAGTGAATGATAACGACGACTCCAATTACATCCGAAAGTGTTTAAATTCCACGTGAGTGTTATCTCAAGCCTACGATGACTGACACACGGGTGCAATTAAGCGAGTTTAAGACATTTTTAGGTACTGCAATATCACAAATACAGTCAAGCCATGGACGAGAGAAGGGACTCAAGAGATTTTTAATAAAAATCACAGTTTAGAAAGAGAAGGCATTGACTGGGAGAGAGTAATCAAAAAATAAAAATCGTCAGGTCGATAGTGACTTTAAGTAGTACAACAAACTATCCAGGAGAAATCAAAGTGAATTGGCTGGCTTTTTTTATAAACCATAGGGTGGGGGGGGGTGAGAAATGAAGGCAATTGTCTGAGGTCAAAAGGGTCAGGGGCCAGACTCGTTTCCAATCACAGGGGCTGGAGTCTGATTTTAAATGAGAGCTGATCGCTCCTCGCCTAGATTTCGTCTGCACAGGTACAAGCTGAGCTGGCTGATCATTATCACATTCTGGCTGACGGTTAACAAGCAAAAAACCGACTGTAATTAGAAACAAGCACAAGACCATGTGGGATTCCAAATGTTTTTCTCTCTTCATCCTCTAGAAAGGGTTATTAACCCTAAACCTGAATTTAACTTTTCATCTCTGCAAGGCCTCCTTATCTTACTCATGAGACATCTCACAGGGCAGAAAAAAATGAGAGATGACATTCTAAGAATAACAATGATATCTACGGAACCACACGCCCATCTGCACTAGAACAGTAACAGTGGCACAAAGTGGACCAAAATCGGAACCTATCAAGAATTTCCAGCTCCCTCCTAACCCAGCCCTCGTGACAGCTGACATCTTGCATCCACCATCGGACATTCGGATGGGTTCGAACCTCTGAATATTTAACGCTGAAGTGACTGGAGTTAAAACAAGCATGTGAAACCCTAAAACTCAAGCATTCAGTCAAGGTGACAGCCCTTTTTTGGTTGTTTTAATAAAGGCAGCCTTGGGGTCCGAGGTTCAGAAGCTCTAAAACGAGAGCACCAGACTGACCCTGCAGATGGTTTAATGGAGGTAGAAACTTATTAACGCACTCCGCTGGACTGAACATCGTCTCTACAAAGCAAAAAAAAATACAATGCATAAGGGAATGTTTTTAAGAGGCACGGTCTGTATTCATATCCTGGAAATTAATCTGAATGCCAAATGGCCAAGGCACCACCCTGCTTCTCCAAGATATCCATCTTCAATTTCCCTTGACCGGTTAGTTAATTCAGTCAAATCACAACAAATCATTTGTAGAGTGCCTGCTATGTAGAAAGGATGGGCATTTCACCTTCATTTGACTATTTATTATTATAATAATTTTCCCTTTTTTAATTTCACCATTCACACTCTTATTGACGCTCAGACTGCTAAGCTTAATCATATTGCTTTGGTCCGCATGGAAATTAATTCGGCAATTTTCCCAACGAACCGCCCCCCCCCACCCAACTCCTGCTGCCAGCGCAGGCAGGTGGAAACAGGGCTGAGGATTAGGGACCCCGCGTTGTCATCATCATTACATGTCACTCCTGACGGCCCCAAAGTCTCGTCGGCCATCTGGGACACCTGGTCCAAAGATCCGATCCAGGGGAGCGGCAGCCAGCTCCACTGGCAGAAAACAAGCAAATAAAACACATGGAACACAACAGATAGATAAAAAGAACACATAGGAAACGGGCACTTTCCCTCCCGTGTGAGAGGCAGAAACTGAAGGGAAGGGAAGGGGAAGGAAGTGCGATTACATATGCGCGTCGCGATTCTCTTGTTAACAAAATCACCCAGCTCACCAGCTAAATGCTACCACTCAGCTCCCGTCCCATATATAATAACGGCAGAGCTAGCTGCAGCCTCTGGCGGCTAAATCCTTTAATAGAAATAGAAGCAGAACGAGATCCTGGGAAAGATCTCAATTTATCTCTCTTGCAAATCTGCTGTCAGGCGACACAGACGATAAAGCTGGACCGCTCAACCCGGGGAGTCGCGGGCTGAGACGAGGTGGGCGCCGGTGCTGCCCGCGGCCCAAGCGACTCTGGAGGGCGGGGGCTCACCGCCAGCCGGCACAGCTGATCTGGGGTCAGCCACCTTAGTGCCCGCTCCAGACCCGCAGCCCTTATTTTTTTTCAGTCGAATACGACAGCCGAAATCTGCTTATGGCGTGGCAGACGGGCCCAAACCGTTTATGCCTGAGGAGCCTTTGTTTTCTGAGCGTGTGTGTGTGTGTGTGTGTGTGTTGGGGGGGTGCACCAGTCACTGTGATGCTTTCTCATCAAACATTTGCAGAGTCAATAAAAAATCCATTGTGGCCTCCTCTGGTGAAAGCAGGGGAATATGTAAACTGTACTGTACACTGTACACCGGCACTCCAGAGAAAAACCATCTGCCCATATAAATATCCATCGGGGGAGGACCCTGAGTTCATAACCCACAGCGTTCAGAGCACATACTAAGGTCAGACTCCCAGCTCCCCCCCCCCTTAGTCCTCCACTGTGAAGTGTTGTCTGTAGCTGTTGAATGTCAGCGGGAAATATCCTCTTCCCAGTCATTGCTGGCTCCACCTGTAGGTCTGGTCGCCGGGGAAGCCTCTCATCTTAACGACCTTAATTTCACGCCGTACTTAATTTAACACAAACTCCACACGGACAAAATGTGGTGGAAGCACCAGACCCGAAAGTCATGACGCTCCTTCATCGCCGCGGTGTCTCCGGCGGATGGCGTTGAGCTCCTCTTCC
Organism: Gymnarchus niloticus; assembly: GCA_009936485.2. NCBI lineage: Eukaryota > Metazoa > Chordata > Actinopteri > Osteoglossiformes > Gymnarchidae > Gymnarchus > Gymnarchus niloticus. The sequence continues at coordinate 859,006 of JAACJT020000092.1, read as the reverse complement.
CACGGAAAAAGCGGCCTCAGTTGCAAAACCATCTGTGCGGAGCGTCACTTGTCTTCTTGCAGTCTGTAGCTCGACCGCTTTCACGTAATACATCAAGAACGGCGACGGGCAGACGACTCTCACTCCATAGGTTACATAATGACATAAACATCTAAAAATACGGGGGGAGCTTCATTCCAGAAGATAAAAGGAACAGATGGGCATATCTGCTGTCTCATGCTGGGGACCGGACGGCACCACTGCACGGTGCGAGGGGCCAAAACGTCCATGGCAGCCTCCGCACCCCACCTTGATTTTGAGGACAAGCCACTGTTTTCCATTTTGGTCTGCTGAGAGCCGAAGAAATGTGACACAGGTCAATTAACACAAAGCCAAGGGAACTAAATGTGTTGACTAACAAATCCCTGAGAGACAGATCTCTTCATGTGTTGGGCCTGCGGATCAGGAAGTTCGACCATTCCAGATCATGGGTCGCAAACCTGTCTCCACCTACTGAACTGGGTGGACTGTGAGGTCGCTTCGGTTGCCCAGTCAGGTGTTCAAGACTTCTGTGGAATTAGACTCCATGCCTTTTAAAAATAATTTGTTAAATTCTGCATAGATTAAAATGATGCTTTATCAAACATTTTTAACCAGCACTAGTATAATGCCCTCCAACAGCACTGGAGCTGTTTAGAGGTAAGATTCCCTCCCACACACCGGATTATGACTATTTAAATAAAATTATGACAACGCATTAAACATATCTTCTCAGAGGCCGGAATATTCTGCTGAACAGACCTCTTTTAACTTATAACCTCTCTATAACCTGAATTAACGAAAATGTGCACAGTACTGATCATGATTGTGTATTTGTGTCACTGCCATTACTCCTAGGAGCCTTTGGAGTAGGGGGCAAGGACAATACAATGGCTGGTGCACCGTCTGCTTCTGGCTCAGCCGGGCCCAGGGCAGTCAGGTCTTCGGCTGACAGATTCCCCCACCTGGAAGAGGCATGAGGCCACTCTGCTGGGAGCACAGGTCTCAGTCACACCTGGATGGGGGCAACTGAACGTAAGCCTATTGTCACTACTGTCAAATGTCACTAAATGGCAGTAGTGCAAGCTGGTGCTAATAAGGCGGTTACTAGCTCTGTTGACAATCATAAGGGAACTGTGTGACAGGAGCTTTGAAACAACAGCAAACTGGCCAGTAGCAGCACTGTTGATGCCCTGGAAAACACCCCTTTTCAGTAGGCAAAGCTAGGCCTGTGAATAAATGTAAGGGTGCTGACCAAATGGTTAGCATGGATGCTATTAGCTACACCTTCTGAGATGCACTAAATCAGCCCTAAGACGGAGTTGCTGTAATTACCCAGGATGCCATGGGAACTCCCTGGGAGGCAGTTCGACTCTTCCGCCTTTACCACTCAAGGTCCTTTCCTGTTTAATGTCTGCCGTGTGGTTAGTGTAGCTCATGGCCTGGCGTGACTGCTATATGAAGGCTGCCATGTCACTCATCTCACATTATGAGCCTATAAAACTGTGTATTTTTTTTTTAACGTGCACTGGGGACTACTAATGGCCACAGTGTGTGTGTAATCTCCAAGGACTACAGTTTCCGAGTAACATCTGGCTTGGAAGCATTTCCTTCCAGTTTGTCATGACTCATAGTGATAATCCCAGTCAGAACTTTGCATGCTTTTTGTATCTTAGCCCCTAGGGGCCAAAAAGCATGTGGCCTTGGACTTCACAGTGGCTGAGCCGGGAACCTTGATTGCTATATTTGCCATCATAGTGTCAAATTGAGAGGACTAAGCCGCTGGTCTCATTAACATGTTTAAAATAAATGCTGTAGGGGTTGATCACCTTGTCCCCGCCGCAAATCTGCTTGCACGGATACAACGAGCCACGGGGGTTGGCGGCATCCATCTTACAGGATGTCAGGGATGACTGCCGAGTAGGCGTGGGGCGGGAGCCGGGAAGCGCGGCCAGTGCAATTTAATATGACCCTCCCCCATCTCCACTGCCGCTGACCCTCCGGGAGAAAACAACTTTTCCTTCTTTCTCGTCCCACCTGAAAAATGGAATCCATCCTTCCAAACTCCGCAGTCCGCTGAGATATCTGGACGCTGTCGTGTGACTCTTGGAAACGCATATGGCCAAAGTGAAGTGTTGAGGGAAAATAACATTTCATAATACCTAAAGAATGAAATGCTTGCATTCCGGTGTGTGCAGAAGTTTATTAATACAATACGAGAAATCAAAAATGTAAACATGTTGTTAATGTATGAATTGCTCGAGTCATGGAGAAAAATTTTGAGTGTTATCTAAATCGTGATGATCTGAGGTAACTCTCTGTATTTTATAAGAATTTTCAGCTTTCATTACAGTGCGGTTACGACAGACCCCCCCCTTGATAAAGCTGAGTTATACATCCAGGACCGTTCCAGACACAGCGATAAAAGCAGGTCAGGTTCATGAAATGCACGTGTTTTCTGATGTACAGTGAATTAGCGGGGACGTCCGGGCCAAGGGCCACTTTACAGTGGCGGAGATGTGAAATGGCTTTCCTCAACACCGCATAAAAAAGTCAAGGTCAAATTCCACACAGAGCTGCATCTTTTCAACATGAAGTTGCCAGCCACGAGGATTGACTTACATGCTTCCGTGACAGACTAACAAGGTCAAGAATGTGAGAAAATAACTGAATGAGGAAAAAACATTTAAAAAACACTTGGCGATTCTCAGTCCTCTCCAAGTACTTTCATGTTAAGATGCACATTTTTGTCTTTAAAAAAACTATAACGATTTTAAATGATTATCTTCTTTACCGTCTTCTTTATTTTACTGTGTCTCAATACAGACGGATGTAAAAAATTCAAAAAGAAATTCTTCCCGAAGGTAAGAATTGTGTGAATTCACTTTCATGAATATGATTTCTGCAAACATTAACATTATTGTTTTAAAGTGTTTGTGGAAATCATATTCATACTCTGAAACATATTTATATTAACTTTCTGTATTGCAGATGCATTAAAAATAAGTTTAAGCTCCTCATAAAACAGACAGTTGGTGTGACATGCATGCCCGCCATGGTAATATCTGATTAACTGGAGAATACAGAGGTTAAAAACCCATCGTCTCCCTCATAAGGCCAGCTTTACTTATTACAGATTAAGGGCATTAGCGAAGAGATTCGGAAAACGATGGCCATGGCAGTCTTTGTGTAACGTCATTACAATGTTTGAAAAAAAACCATAAACTTAAAAAATACATTATTTGATTATTAAAAAACTGTTTTGTGCTGATAGAAATTGTCTTATGATGCTGGATATCACTTGTAGGTAGCGAGGTGGTGTGAGATTTTTTGATGTTATTTAACAAAAAGCATCAAACAATTGTTAAATTAAATACATGCTTGACATTAGTTTGCTCAGGTAAAACTTTTGTTTCTTTGCACACAATTATAATGGCATTAAATGGATGTTTCTCACAGGCAGTCAAGAGAAAGAGAAAGCACTTTCCATTGTAAATCCTGTGTATGTGTGTGTGAATCCTATCTTTGTAAGCAAGCCTGTCCCTGCCTCCCATCCCGTCTTGTGACAGCTGTCAATCAAGCCATCTCCTGGCAGGCCAAGTCTGTCACCTATCACTCGACAAATACTTTCCCAGGGTATACGAAGCATGGCATCTCTGTTCTGTTTTCAGATAAACAGATCCGATTCCTCTGCAAACAGGCCGAAGTGGCCTTTTGATAACAATGCAATAATTCAAAACAAATGATTCCAGGCTTTGATGATAGCACTTTTATGGGTCATGAAAAAACAACCTCCTGCTGACATCTGTTTGATTTTATCTATTTGAACTTTATCCTCTGCTTGAAGATTTATCAGCTCGAATGGTCCCAGCCTATTAAAGCCAAGCCAATGCAATGGAAGGAACTACTAAGCCTGGCTTCTAATGGTACATTATAACCTTCTGCCAAAAGTCTGCTAAAAGGTTAAAAAAATGCAAATGTAATGCAAATACACTGTAATTCTTGGAACATGTCTGTTCAAGAATATTTTATTTAGTCTACTAAAGGTATGCATTACACCAATTCAATTTAATATTCATGCACATTGGTAATATCTTGAAACGCTAAATGCCTTTGAACGCTGAATATAATGATATATGCAACATGTATGCTTTTAAAAAATTTTGTGGTCCCGCATTTACAAATCTGCTCATGTGGAAATTAAATTTGAATAGTATTTAAGTAAAGAAATACAAAGCTTTCATTACATTTTATCCACTTTATAAACTTTTTAAAAATTTGTGATTGCATTAAAATCATAATAATCATATCAATGTAGACAAATTCTAAAAAGTAGATAGATAGATAGATAGATAGATAGATAGATAGAAAAGCAGAACTTTCCCATTAACATATGCTATGTGGTTACAG
>JAACJT020000092.1:738036-846712 GCA_009936485.2 Gymnarchus niloticus | reverse complement strand
AACTAGTCTGAAGTCGAACGAGCGTGAGACCAAACAAGTGTAAGCCCAAACTAGTCTGAAGTCGAACGAGCGTGAGGCCAAACAAGGGTAAGCCCAAACTAGTCTGAAGTCGAACGAACGTGAAGCCAAACAAGTGTAAGCCCAAACTAGTCTGAAGTCAAATGAATGTGAGACTAAACCAGAGTAAAGTCAAATGAGTGTGAGACCTAAATAAGTATGAGTCTCAACAAATGTGAAGCCCATATGAGTGCGGGCCTGAACAAGTGTGCCTGCCCATCTCCCTGTACCACTGCTCCTCTGTTCAGGCTCAGTGGCGGGAGGGGGTGTCCAGAGTGGCTGTGGGGCACTGATGACACCACCCCCACCCACAGCTGCCGCCACCCACCGCTCTGGCTAAGATTAGCCAAATTAAACGCCGTTATTCACGTCACTCCCCAGCCATCTTCTAAAGTGGTTTCATGTTAACTATCATGCTGGTTGGCAGTCAAAGCCACAGTCTACTCCATTTATAATATGAAAAAGCAGAAGGAAAAAAGTTTTGGCTCTTTGGATAAGATTTTTTCTCCCCATAGCTCCTTAAGCATTTTATAGAACGTTCATTTCAAATATTAGGCTCCAAACTGTGCTTTTCTCTAACTCTGTAGCTACAGTAACATAGAACCTGAAGCCCTCTTAATTCACCGTTTTCTTTTTCGCAACTTCTGGTTTTGTAAAGCACATCTATGTTGCAAATTAGTGTGAGAGTTCACTACCTACACCTAATCTAACATCTAATACCACCCATCACACCTCCACCTACCCCTGAACTCCATTGCTAATCCTCTGTGCAGCTCCTGCTTAACAAAGACAGGACTGTGGATGAGCCCGGGGGGGGGTATGGGATGAATCTTCTCATCCGGGCACATCATCACCTGGGAGCATGTGCGATGCATCAGAAGTGGGGTCTCCAGTGGGGGGCTACTGTCTGTGGGGGGGTGCAGACAGTGAGAGGAGGGAGTGACAGTGCGTGGCCTTAATCTTGAACAGAGAAATGAACACCTGCATGCCAGTGACCTACACCAAAAGGCGTAGATTTAGGATGGCACACACACGTTCCGACCGACGTTCAGGAAAGCTGAAAACATCCTCACCAACTTTCACACATGTATATCCAAAGCAAATGTTTATAATTGTTTCGGTTCCCACCTAAATTTCAAGCCAAACTTACAGCCCCCCCCCCGTAAACCTACAGTAGAAAACATTTTCCCTCGTATGTTGTTTTGGACAAAAGTTTCTGCTAAATAAATAAATGTTCATATATTTTTAATTTTCTGGATCCTGTACATCCTAATAACAAATCTCCCATTCACAAATTCGTGTACATACGGTAATTGTGTTTGTTTTTATTTTCCTGTGATTCACGTACAATCACGCTTCAAAGGCCAAGGTATAAACACTAAACGCTGTAAAACAAAACTGAAATCTGAGGAGTGCAAAAAACAAAAACACAAAAATATCTACAGAGCTATTTAATTCCCTTAGAAAGGCCTCATGAAGTCATCAGTTAACTATACTTAGCAGAGCACTTAGCTATCAGCTCAATGATTACATTATCACCCATGCAGACAAACTTAGCATTTTTTTTTTTCCTGAAACTCTCCTGTTTCAATCTGACCATCATGGTTAATAGGAATTAACTTCTGTGTTTCCTTGTCACATTGACCCCCATTTAGCTGCAGAGCTTATCAGTCAGATTTGGCCGTCCTGTGTGCTGCCTGCAGCTCGCTCGAGGACCCCGCACTCTAAGAGTGATGGTGTGGCTGCTTCACAGACTGCCTTTTCCACCATTCCACATTTTCCACTGAGCTGCTAAGTGGAAGCAGACCACGTGAGGCAAAGTCCGTTTCTGCCTTGGCCATGAGGTCCCCAGATTTTACACAAATTGTCCACGTAATTTCTTTATGGGCAATATATATTTTATCATCAATTAATAACAGGGAGCTTTACGTAAATTTTACGTGCTGGGCTTCGGTTGCTTTAAGCTGTTTCGTACAAGCTTTTTGAATCGTTTCTCATGCCACTTGGGAGACGTGTACTGTGGGCAGTGTGAGACCGACGGACTGGCATCTCCCTCCCCACATGTGCAAGACGAGCCCAGTCACTGCGCACAGGGGGAGGGGCCTCAAACACTACGAAAACACCACGCTCGGCACCCTTAGGAGGCAGCAACACCAGCCTGGCCCTGTTTTGCAGCTTCCAGTCACGCACGCACATGCTAAAACGAAAAAGATCAAAAGTCTAAGAGCAGCAAACAGCAGACAGCCAGAGAGCAAGCAAAGAGGTTCGAGGCCGAGTCCAGACGGCATTTCACGGCACTCTCCTCTCCTCTCCCTCATCCCAGTCAGCAGCTTCTGCTAAGAGGCGGACTTGCATTCCTCTGAGGGTCCTTCCCGGCCCTTATCAAATGAAAAAAAAAAAAACAGCACGATGAAGGATGGACAGTTTACACGATATGCCTCCTCGTTCGCCTTCCCAGAATGTTCGTTACATCCACCGTTTTTTGTTTTTTTTTTATGGGACAGATACACATGAGGTTACTCTCATCACAAGTGACACTGCAGATAATAGCCATATTTAAAAATGTGAGCAAATTAAGTCTCCGGCTCGCATCCCTCTAGACCACAAGAGCCTGGCCAAGCCTCTTACAGGTTAAATTGCTTGTATGCCAGCTATTAACTTCCACATGATTTGAATTAGGCCAGACAAATTTAAATCTTGGACAGGCTGTTAAACTGAGTAGTTTAACAGGTAACAAAGTTCTCAGGGGTGGGGCTCATTGCATTTTAACGTTGAAGAAAGTATGTCTCACTTTGAAAAAAAAATCGACTGTGCAAGAATGGCCAAAGTAGGAAGCCACAAGTCGTGTTTGGATAAGAGCACAGAGGAATTAAGTGAAACATTCTGGGTTGGCCCTCCACGGGTCTGACGCCAGTCAAGCATGCATGTGATGCAACGTAGGGGTATACCGGGGGGGGGCCCGCTTGTCACAGCGCAGTGCTGATTAATGCGCGACACACTTGAGTAAGTGGAACTGAGACTGAAAGAAAGAAGGAGATGAAGGAGAAGAGAGAGGTTTGAACCGCAGGCCTGTGTCTGAGCGGCTGACATTTCATTTCTCAGTGCGAGTCGTCTTTTAGGGGCTAATTTAATTTATACTCCCTAACATGTTGCTAATTCCTTATTATTTAAAATGGCTCACACGCTGGGCTGAATTCATTTCCTCAGTACTTCCTGAATGAAAAGGAAGGGGCTAAAAAACACTTTTTCCTGGTACTGGCGACGACATTTTGACACATTGCCTTTTGGGTTGTTTTTTCGTTGAATCTCCTTATCTTAATCTGCTCACCATCCAGGCGAACGGATTCCTCCACCGACAGACGCCAGGGGAGCAGTCTGATTACGGCAGGTGCGGGGAGTTCCTTCTCCACGGCCAGTTGAGCCCACACAGTGACGGGTCGCCCAGTTTACACATACTCGATAGTACATGAGAGTGTTGGCACAAACAATTCCTGAAATAAACACGCGATTCAAAACATTAATACATAAATCCAATTACACCCTCGGCGTACACGGCAACCCCAATCTGTCTGAGGTCAGTCTTCGGCTGAGAATATTAAAATGTGTATTGAGTGACCTGACTATTTCCAGACCCTCCGTTAATAGCTTATGTACTGCGATGACGTGTTATAATCAAGCATTTAAACACAGACCTGTCTTCAGCGTAGATTTCCCTGAACTGTGCTTTGCCGTCCGGAAGGTGGCTGAGATTTCATAAAACAAAGGTAGATCTGAGGTGAAATGGCTTAGAGGAATCTAGGGAACCGCAGTGCCAAACGAATTACTCATGCATGTATACAACTCGGGTGCCCAGTCTGTGACTAAAAAGAAGACACGCGAAAGGTAAGCAGTCAAAAATGCACGTGTTACTGTAGGCATATTACAGGGCAAGTAGCGGACATTTTGAGGGTACGCTGCTGTATTATAAGCAACATGGTCACGCGTGATCCTTTCCAGGATTAAGCCAGCACCCACAGCACCCATCAACGACATCAATCACTCCTTCCTGTTATCACGAGAGAGACGAACCTGCCTGTCTTACACACAGGCCCACAGGCCTGGGACTATGAAAGGTAACGTCCCTCGTCCCCGTTTGACACCGATCACTGCCAGGTTTGGAAGAGCGACAGCGAAAAGGCTTGGATTGGCCGACTGGCTAGCGGCTAAAGTGTTTCCACGGTTGATGTCGTGAGCCTGGGGGCATTTTTATTTTACGCGCCAGCCCGTCTGCCCCATTACAGCGGCAATCCGCTGGGGTAGGGTTGCAGTGTCATCCCCATGTCTGAAATGAATACTCTCCGTCCTGTTATGTCGAGCTGAGGGGAAGAATTTTACTGATAGGTGGATCACATATCGGCATTTTGTTTATTCTAACACAGGGGGCCTCAAAAATAAATCGGTGAAAGGGGAGTGAGATTTCTGTTGAAGGCTTATGTGTGTGTAAGAGAGACGGTGCATGTATCTTAGTTCTATGTAATAATTTGATGCTGAAATTTTGGGCAGCATCACTACGACAACTGGTGACGTTTATAAACCCAAGTCCTGACGATGTTCTTTGAAGCATCTGGCAGTAAGTGAGCCAACACCGCGTATTCAGATATTAAATTATTACCTAAGCGTGCCACCACCACAGTGGAGGATGACGTACATACAAGGGAATTTGTCTAGCACTTCTCTCGTGGGGAGCCCGCGGTAAGAAGACGTCAGAGAAGAAATTTATCGAAACAAAATCACCTCAACGGCAATGCAATCGGGTCTCAAAGCCGAAGTTACTGCGAGCCCCCCGGCCTTAATAGAAACAGCATGATCTGTCACGAAGGAGGCCATTTTACACCCGGGAGACAGTTCCACGAAGATCTCCTGCTGCCTTTGGTTTGATTGCGGGTAAACCCGGTCAGATGGATGCACAATTATCTGTGACAGGAGAGGAGTGTAGTGACTCAACCCCTTCTCAGAAGAGACGCGTGTGTGACTGGGGTGGGGTGTGGGCTTTTGGGTGGGCAGATGAGGCTCCATGAGGCAGAATTTGGGCCATTAGACAAACGGCCCCGTCTCCCCCTCAAGCCTGTCGCTGGTGATCCAATAATCAGGAAAGGGGGCCATACCTCTTTCTGAGAGCGCCCGTGGTCATCTGACAGCGTTTTGAATGTAGCTAGAGGTTTCGCCCTTCTGTCTCAGCACACAGACCTCGATCTCAAAATATCATACTTTCCAATGTCCCCTCAGAGAGAGCAGCTACCACCGGCTCCAAGTTAGCGGCATCCCGGTAAACAGAAGTAAAGCAGCTTTATTGCTTAGGAACTTGCGTTAAAAATACTTACCCTGACACGCAGGGCACAGTGCAACACGAGGAATAAAACAACAGACAGGACTGTGACACATGTATAGGTAATATGCATGTTGCTAAGGTGATACGCTAAAAGGAACATTTTCCTGAGACTTCTTCCTCTGGCCCGGGAGCTATGCTTCTTCAAGAACCGTGGGCTTAAAGGAGTCTGGGATTTATTACGAGCGAAGCTGCTCACCCTCCGCAGGAAGACTTCTGCCTCTTAAAAGCAAACGTTATTGTTTGTCACAGGAAACCAGTCTGATTACTGTTTTCTCTTCACCGATCCGTATTTATGCAAGTGTTCCTCATCGCCAGGGCTCTCCCCCATCCTCCCGCAGCACGGTCTCTTAAACTCCCTCCCTTACCGTCGAACAAAGCACGTTTCACTTTTACCTAGGAAAGATAAAACAAAGACAGAACACGCCAGTCTTTGCTGGAAGCTTCTGGCACCTCCAGGGGGCGACCTGGCTGATTTCCCACAGCCTGCTTGTTTAAGGTTTCGTTTCCTGGAAGTAGCTGCATTGCTGTGTACCCTAAAATGGGCTCCTGTGCTGCAGATTAAAGACACAGGATGGCATAGCCCATGCAAGACAGGTACGGGCATAAATGCAGAGTCGACAGAACAGTGGGTGCCCATCAGGATCGACTCCATTCTCCTAAAAATGACGCTCATGTCCTGACTTCTTGGCGAATTAGACCAGGCAGGTGTTGTTGTGGAACGCCAGCGACTGAATGCCAGACTTCTCATGCGAGAAGGCAGAGCCGTCTGGTTCTCCAGCGCTGACACTCCGGAAGGGGAATGGCGGTGTTCTAGGGAGAGGCTGCACAGCAGAGGAAGACTTCAGAGTCACTGGATCGAGTTTAAAAAAGTGAGATGCCTGTCGGTTGGCGGGGCGTGTAGCTAATGAAACACATGAGAGCAAGAAGAAGGAAAAAGGCCTCTCTGTAAAAGGGGGAATGAAGGCTTGAAAAGAATTTCCTAAGAAACCCGAGAAACCAGGCTCCAGTCTCTGGGATGCCTGGGCTCACAACTGGGACAGTTTGTTGGACCATTTGTCCACCTGGCGGCCCGGTACCATCAAGGAAGCTTTTAAACACGAGGTTTTCTCGCAGCTCGGCCTCTGGCATCCTCTCCTCCACACCTCTCTCAGGGAAAAAAAAAAAAGTACCGAAACCCAACGGCAATTACACGGTGCTCCTTAAAACCACACGCAAAATGTAAATGTTGTGAACGGACCGAATTAAAAACTAATCTTATTTGAAAGTCCCCATAATATTTTAATTCCTAAAACATGTTGTTGCTTCTCAATAATGCGTCTCATCTGAGTTGCGGCTTTGGGGAAAAGGAATTGATCGTGCTTGGTGGCAAACATTTGTTTATGTTTTCCCAAAGCCTGGTGGTAATTTCAAAGGAAGACGTCCATGCCTCGTAATGGGTTTTATACTGCATTTAAATGGGAAACAGATTTTCTCTATTTGCGTTAAAACATAATGTCAAAACCAGCATGAATCCTTAGTTCCTAGGAAACTAGCAGAGCAGAGGGTTTCGCCTGTCGCTGGTTATTTTACAGCATGCAGGACTAAATGCTGGGCAAGGAAAACAGATAGGAGCAGATAAGCTGCTCCAGTCATGAAAGGAACTGTAGGGAGAGGGGACGAGGCAGCCGTCTTTTGAAAACCGTTCAATTCAAGATGCCCTCGGCCGTATTGAAGTTAAGAACTTCCACTGTTTTTTTTTTTTTTAATCTATGACCTTAGTGAGTATTAGCAATCCCGACTCACGGCTGAAATTAGCTTGTGTTTCCCATACTTTATCAGAATCTTGTTGGTTGAAAGACTCTGTCTATTCAGCACACATTCTTTCTCTTCCATTTGACGATGCGTATTTGTTCTGTTTTTTGACCCCAAAAACAAGACTCCAAAGCCGTCACAGAGCTCTCCTCGAGTTCCCCATAATCTAAATCACATTAATGGCTGTTAGTTTTTCTAGCTGCCTTTCACTGCTTAACATTATTAGGATTTAAGGATTAGTTTAATGGGTTTTCCATTTAAGTCAAGTGTACTGGTGGCGCGGAAAGGTGTTGCTTTTCGAAAGAAAAGGAAGATACTTCAAGGTAATGAAAATACGAGCGTGTGTCATTAATTACAACTTGTTAACACTGCATTAATTGCAGCTCCTTACTGTTACCAAGGGCCATACATCTTATTAATTGAACTTTCAACGAGCCCAGCAGTAGGACGGCGCCCTATCAAAACCTAAATATAAAGCTACAAAAATGTCATTTAAAATGATACATGGCCTGTGAAACGCGCTGTGCTAGTTAAGCTCAGGATGGGTGGCTAAAAATTGCAATATATAATTTTAGCAGTGGAGCAGAGTGAATTACAGAATTGTGAAGTTAATGCATATCATTAAAATTTATGTTTCAAGCAATCATGTGCGATTAGCCCAGTGCCCATTCAATGGCAAAAATGGCACATTTTTTATCATGTTTTATCTGCAAGGGGCGATTCAAAGTTAAACTTCAGTCTGGCTGCTTGTTAGCCACAGTCGTTGACGCCGTGAGGGGATTCTGACCCGTTTGTTCCTTCACACGCTAACCCAGAATTATTCACTGGTCCAATGCAGTTATAACACGGGGCAGATGAAAATGGACTCACAGTCGGGAAGGAATAGCTGAGTGAAGCTTAGGAATAAAATAGGGAAAATCTGCCTTCCACTACGTGTTTCCTGGGATAAATTTCAGCCTCGCACCACAGCCTATACTGGATCAGTGGTTATCTAGAAAGGATGGATAAATAACTAAAATAATTGCCAATGATTAGTAATCAGAACAAATACAGATAGCTAAATGATTAAAAGTCTCGCTCTAGTGCATCAGTTGTTTTAGCCAAAGAACTGCTAAAAATAACCGTATACATAAACATACAACATGACACTCGTATTAAAGAACTAAGCTGCCTCACTGCTGTAGCTTTGCTGACATGCGGCTTGAAAGCACTGTTTTTGTACAGCCCGTTTCTAAGCTGCCGTACGCCGCTAACAAGCAGAGGCGCTTTTAACAGCTTTCATCGCAGTGCTGCTGTTCGTCCGTAATGACAACCAGCGTCGACGGGCCCCGAGACACTTAGGCCAGGTCTCCGACAGGAAGTCGTCGTATTAAATAGCTAACTGTCCGCGGCAAAACCTTAGCACTGAGTAGCGGGAAGTGCTATGCTCTCTCTCTTTTCTCCCAGGTTCAGAAATAACTGAAAATTCTGACCTTTACGATTAATCCTAGAAAACCAGCAATAATATGTCTCACCTTATTATTTTTTTTTTCGTTCTAGACAATGCCATCAAGTGAAACAGCGTCAAAATTAAATTAGCGAATTTCCACAGCCACGTTTCCCACGCATGACATTTACTGGAGGTACGCTAAACTGATCGTTGACATATTTTTCGTCAAATATTTTTAGTTCATATCTATCACAAGTCTGATTTTCATTGTTTGCTTTTCCCCATTTGACACCAAAGGTCATATAACAGATTTCAGTACGTATACCCTAAGAAGATCAAACATACTTAAATGAAATAAACTACGTATTACTTATCAGTTGTGTTGTCATTAAAGACAGATCATACTTTAGATTGTTATGAGTCGTATAATGCATTTCTTAAATGGTTTTTCAAATGCTACATATATGAAGATATTTCAGAACACTTGTGCTGTTTTTTTACAATATAATTTAGTTTAATGACATCTGAAATGTCTTATTAAGAAACACGGCATATGATTAGCGATAGCGCAGTGGAGGGGATGCTGCTCGATGCCGCTGTGCAAGCCTCTGAAGGAAGACAACAGTCCCAAGGGAAAGAAACTCTTTGGCTGGTCAGGAGAGTTGTACAAGGCCTGGAGGAGAAGCCTTATCGTTGGTTTAATATTTCTCCTGAGGACAGCCATGGAAAGATCAGTGACACTAAGCCCTGGAATTACCCTAGATATTGCCCCCTGCGCTCTGCAAATGAAATCTCACAGCGGAGAGGAAGAACATCATGGTTAACACTCAAAAATCACAAGCAGTGTGTGGGGGGGGCAAGCCTAGAGGAACCGAGGACCAGGACGATGCGAGATCAAGTGGAAAGAAGAGAGGACAGAGGGGGACAAAGAACGAGGAAAGGTGGACAGACAATGGCATAGTGGGAAAATCATATGCCCCCATCCACCGCCAAAGCCATAGCTCCCTACCCCCCAGCCATCTCCCCTGCCCTTCGGCAGCCAGCGGGTCACAGTGAAGAACAGGCAGCGGAGTGAAATCAGAACCAGGGTCCCACCTGTCTGTAGCTATGGCCAGCAATTCAGGGGGGGAGGCAAAAAGCATTTACAGAACCGCTGTGATCATAACCTTCAAACCCACGGGCACCCACACCCCATGCATCCCCCGGCTGCCCATAGTGCTGGTCCACCACACTTACACGGTGGGGGAGGATGCTATTTATAGCTTCCACCGCTAAGCTACATGACCATCATGTTTTTTATAAAGCCACCCTTTCCCGAAATAGACGAGTGCATCCACTTATTAAGCTGAAAGGATTATTGTACCCCGAATAAACAGATGTTTGTTTACTTGACGCCATATTGATATTTCTGCTCTGTTCCAAGAAAAAAGGGTGCTAATCTTCACTCCGGAGTAAAGAGGTGGGATTGTTATCGAGGCTGGTTTTACACAGACAGCTAAAACACAGCTTCCGTTTGTTTAACCTTCGTCTGACTGTGGGATGATACTGGAAGCGCGGTATTGTCTGTCTGACGGGTCGTTTAAGAAATATAGTCTTGCGTATGTTATACTGCTTCACATTTAGCACGTAGGTGGAATAAAATCTAAATCGCACTGTAGACCTGCATCGCTTTTACAGCAGACAAAAACTCACAGTACGTTACAGCTGTTACTAGTACGCGGCATGCCTGGAAGCCCACGTCTAGTATCAGTTCGCTGATTCTGTAATCTCAAATTATTCTAGGCTATTAATCAAAATGGCCGCAGACATCTACATATTAACGTGGATGATGCATTATAGTGCATAGACTTAATGCATAAATTAATGAATGGGGGATTCCTTAATGTAAAGCGAGATAAAAAACTGAAACTCTACAATGAAACCTCCATTGTGGATGTTAAGGTCCATTTGGAGTCTTCCCAACTTACAAATGGATTTAGAAGTGAATGTCTTCCAAGTGGTTTCAAATGGGCTTAGGAGACCTTGGCTGTTTATGCATGCATGCCTCATGGACTCTCGTAGCCCGCTGCAGCTTCATGGCCCTTAGCGTAAAACCCTTGCCAGTTAGACGATAAACGACACAGCCAACAAACAGCCTCCACTGTTTCACCTTTGGTAATTAACTTGATACATGACTTATCTGAGCTGTTAATGAGGGAAAGCAGATCATAATTCAAGACAGTTGGTTTCCTTATCTTACTTGGTTTCATGGCCTGGCTACTAGTGGCATTGTTACCCAGAAGCCCATTCTACGGACAAAGATGATTCTAATCAGACCATATCGATTGATGACTTATGACACCAAAAGCTATTTTTGGCCTCATTCATCTTCACGTAGGTTTGATGTCTGCCATTCAGGTCCTGACTGGATATTTACTTGGGGAATGTTTCCTTACTGCCAACTGTACTGAAAATTGGCAAAAGTCTGTTATACTTAATTAATTAGTGGTCCTTAATTCATGCAGGAATTAAAGAATTAAAGCAAAACCTACTGGATTTATCACTTAAAGAGAGTAACGCTGTGAAAGGAAAGGGTTTCCTGATATAACAAACAAATACACTACAGGCATTGGTGTAGGCTGTTCATTTAGTCTGAATGTATTTTTTTAACGAGCTCAGATGTTTCATAGACATATTGCCGTATAGTTCAAAGCCACATTACGCAAAGTGATAGTTTGAACATGACCGCCAAAAGTGAACAGGGTGACTGACAACTGTGCCAACAGCTATTAGACCAAAATCCTTCCCATCATGCAGTGCAAAGGCCAAACTCAAAGCCCATAAAATTCTATTGGTAGCATGGGTTGCATTGTTCCATGCATTGTTTGAAGAGTGTTTCTACACTACTTAATGCATTGTCTTTTTACAGTTCCAGGGTGCCTCTCCCATCAAAATGACAATAAGACGATTAAAAACCTTGCATCAGGATCGCTACAGTAACCGCCTCAGTGCGTCAGTGTCACAAATCTGAGGAGGTTTTCAAGCTATCGCTAGCAATGGTTACCTGTTCAATGTTAACCAAACTTCTTAAGCATCTGTCAATCCAAGTCGCTCCTGGTGTGTTTAAGAGCCCTCCACCTTGACTTTAATGTGTCAGCCACCTCCGAAATTAAAACTAGACTAATGCAGACTCGTATTTCTATAGCCTGTGAAAGAGGCATGCAGAAGAATGATGTTCACTGTTCAGACGAGAAGCTAATTATTTAATAACCTTCACCTTCCTCATCCCCCAAGAATATGAATGCAAGCAAAACACAGCGGGTGTGTCATTCTCATCAGGAATTGTACAGTTGGCACGTTACAGAGCCGAAGTCTCATATTGCATTCCCAAAAAAGTTATAAGGGTCTGTTATAAGTGAAGTCATCATAAAAACAGCCCACCTGTCAGCCTTGTGTATACCGGACCCATGCCACTTGAGACCCACCTGTGATTAGCGGTCGGGGGGTGGAGGGGCTCATGTGCAGGGGAGGAGGAAGCTGGAAACCCCATCACTCCAAATGGGGAAGCCCAGGAACAGATGGAGAGCCCTCACTGGGTCCCTGAAGCTATTGAATTTCCACCTTTGATAAACCTTCACCCATTGATTCGGTTGGTGACAAACAAATGAGCTGGAGATTGCTGGGTATACTTAGTAAGTAGCTCTTGGCTTGGTTTAGTGAAACCATCATCTTCGTCACTGCTGACTGTTAGAAAGCAGGGGCGGTGACGCCGTTTACCACCCTCTACGCTGCACGCTAAACGATTGCCAAAGTCAAGAAGTTTAGGGATTTACAGCTTCTTATTTTCAGTTTTATGGAGTGAATCATTTTTATTTTGCTCAGACTTTCTACTAATTTACACCAGCCACACTCAATAGAGTTCAAAGTAACGTCTCTACACGTGTCTTGTATTTAAATGATATGCTTACCCATGTCCCACTGCTCTGCACACAATTAAACATATGATGACTTTACATTAATAACCGGTGAATGATGATGACTACTTAATGTAGTTTTTCTACTGCCATGAACTCCGATAGGCTAGATTTCCACAGAAATCACACTGTATTGCACAAAATTCCTGTCTGACTGGTCTTTTAACTTCTTAGGCAAATGCTTATGCAGGTTATTTCTCAAAAAGCATATGCAACAATAAAAATCAATCATATATACACACTTATATGGATTTGTGTGTGAGGGTAGGTCTTACTGATCAGTTCTGTTACTTCACCTTCTCCCACGGTTAGAGTTGTTTTATTTTTTCACCAGATGTAAAAATCTCTGCACTTAGCTGAAGGACCATCACGGTGGCCCTGGTGGTGTCGAGCGTAGAGCATCTGTCCGGCGAGTGCTTCCTGTCAGAGAGTGCCAAACTCCCAGTTTCTCCCAGTTGATTGTTATTGTTGAGTTTTGGAGAAATTTGACACCAATTCTATGGTTAAAATGACTCGCGAGTCATCTGACTGGTAAGAGGCACAGACAGAAGGGTGAATTCAAACACAAACACACACACGCACACACCGCCTTCCCTCAATGTCTCTCACCCACCCGCCTGTCTCGCTAACATAACAATTCCAGGGATTACACCACTGGGCTAATTTTTAGAATCACAGTGCCTTAGAATGAGAGTGAATAATGACAGGAAGATGTTTGATGCAAGCCACCTGTTTACATCTTGTCTAATGCATCATCTTGTGCCTTAGAATCCTGATATGTATTTTTGTGGAAATTCAATATGTACCCCAGGCAGCAAAATGATGACGATCCATATACAAAATAAGTATACTGTGTACTCTAACGCATGTACGTGTTTATGCTGTAGCAGACTTTAACAAGTACAGGAGAATTCTCCACATATCATGACAGATATTAATTTTACACATTTCAGTAGTCCACAACAAATAAAATGTCAAATTTTAAAATCAAAGACTATAAATGTCACCTGTAATACATCAATCAAATGTTTCTGTGAAAAATAACATTATTTTTGATCGCAGCCTTAGTTAGGTGTTACAACACTATACTTAAGATTTTCCTAAGGACTTTCTAATATGGAAGAAATTATCCCAATAAAAGGGCACCTCAGATGTAATGTAATTATAGAGATCTGATGGAAACGCATCTTAATGACTTGTGAGCTTTTGCACCACAACGAGAATTCAGCGAGTCCGTTATGGTGGATTGGCAACTATACAAAACATTGGCCATGAGGTGTGATTTTCCTGCAATCAAAGCCATGAAAATGCACAAAAGGACAATTAAAGAAAGAAAAATATGCTGGCAACAGACCAAAATAGACCCAGAGAAGCAATCGAGGAGTTTTGTTAGGTTTCTGTTGATCCATAGTGCTCATTCGTTATGAAACAGACTCCTAATTATACAGGATGAGGGTAGTGGACTGTTCAATTAACAGGTTGTCTTATCCTGCACTAATTAGTCAGGACATGATAAGCAGTCCTTCCTCCACAATCTTACTGTGGCTTCTGTGGTGATTTGCAGAGAAGGACTCCAAAGAAGAAGGTTTTATTGCAAAAAGGGAAAACACATGGTCCCTCATCGGGCAATTAGATTCTGAGTCTGTAGCCTAGACAGAAGAGAGGGCAGGAATTAATGATGCCCTGTCTGATTTAAAATTATATTAATATTTCTTCATATTTTATTTTCCATTCTTTTTCACATTCCCAACAGCTCAAGTTTTTTTTTTTTTTTTTTTTTTTTTTTTTCTTCTTCTTCCCCAAAACATATTGTCAGTGTGTTAAATATGTCAGGCTTTTGCACACAGTGAATAATGCTGAAGAATATTACCTCAGAATCCATTCTGATTCCACTTATAGTAATAAAGCATTACGTGGGTGTTGAAGAGTGCAGTCAAAGTGGTTTGAAAAATGACACTTTGCTGTGAGGTATCAGTTACAGTGGCTCAAAGAGAAACATCTGGATGGGATACGTCCCAAAGCAAACAAAGCCAGCTGTGAATGAGCGTCTACAAGGCGAAACAGAGAACTTTCAAAACGAAACTTTGAGGCCCTTGCTATCTTCCAGTGCAAATCGCCCTGCTGTTTGCATTTGCTCAATTAAGAATGAAACGGTCCGTCATCTTTCAACGATCTCTGACGGAGGGGCAAAATGGCTCCCGCATCATCTGCGTCTAAGAAAGTGTGTGTCGATATTGATGTGTGTGTTCTCACACGCGTAGGCATGCTGGATTCACCAAAGCAGTCTTTAATGATGCAGGAAAAATATGTTCAAAACGTGAAATACGACTTACAATTACAGTTGGTAATTATGAATTGTAATTACAGTTGGCAATTGCAAGTTGTAATTACAGTTGGCAATTGCAAGTTGTAATTACAATTGGTAATTACAATAAAAAGCATAGCATAGGAGCTGTGCATCAGTGTGGCACAGCTCCATACATCCATAACCTGTCAGCATTCCGGCATGATGGTTCAGCGTTACATTCTAAATTTTATTCAGAGAAACACGCTCAGCCATCGTACCAAAGTGCTACATGACAGATGATAAAACAAAGGGAAGGGGGTAATAAAAAGATACCAGTAGTAGTCCCATAATTCACATAAAAGACATAAGGGAACAGTTATGTGATGCAAAAAAAGCTGCGTTTTTAAAGTTACCATAAGTGACATTAGTTAGCTTGAGGTAACTACTTCTTAAGCTTAAGAAATGGAATAGAAGGGATTGAGACAGGACAGGAGCTTCACACAGACAGCTTTCCTGTGACTGGAGACGTGCGTGGTAAGGAGACAGGAAGGGTCAGCACAATGGACCCAGCGAGTGTCCCAGAAGATGGAGTGAAATGGTCTTACAGGGGGGTACGGCTCCCAGTGACTGTGAAGGTATATTTAAGCAGGCCAGATCCAAGCTCAGCAGAGCCACCAGTCTGCTGCAGGTGGAGGGCGCTAAGGAGGTGGTCTATCATACGCCATGACTCCTCTGTGGACTTAAAGATGTGACAACTGTCAGTATTGTCGGTAGAAAAATGCAGCGGAATTCAAATCCTGCCATCACGAAACAGGGAAAATTTAAATGAATATTAAACTCTACCACCCACAATTCATAGCTCCACTCTTTATTACATTAAAGGACCTGGATTCTGACTCCAGAGCAAAGTAAGATGTGTATGTTGTATCGTCTAGCTGGTGAAGCATGTAGTTGTGATCTGTTATCCAGGGTGTGAAATAGCCCTCTAAATTTACCCTCCTTGGTCACGGTGCCACACTCGGGGTCCAGGGCAACTGGAGCTGCATGTCATTCTGTCATTCAGGCAAACTGGCCGGCGCACTCACTTCCTGTCACCAAGAGGCTTAAAACTAAAACTCTTTGGCTAATTCTCATAAAGGTGCATGGGTCAAAAAGGTCTTAATCCACTCAGATTTCTGCACACCATCAACAGCCATGTTAGGTCTCAGTGTTTGAACAAGTCTCTCGTGTGTAAGTTTGGAAAGCACTTTTGCTTCTAGGAACGTGATCTCCTAGGTGAGGAAAGGGGCTTACTGGTACCGTACATGCCTTCAGTGATAAATACTGCTGCGACTGTGGCATCCACTGTCCCAAGGTCATCCGCTGCTTGCGGATTTCCCAAACGT
The DNA here is from genome assembly GCA_009936485.2 of Gymnarchus niloticus. NCBI lineage: Eukaryota > Metazoa > Chordata > Actinopteri > Osteoglossiformes > Gymnarchidae > Gymnarchus > Gymnarchus niloticus. The sequence continues at coordinate 830,442 of JAACJT020000092.1, read as the reverse complement.
CATCCTCATTATAAAACGAAGAACGCCACGGACACAAGAGTCAACTAACCAAAGTGTTTAACAGCACTGAGCAGAAAAATCTGGGATTGAAGAGGTTGTAGAGAACGTCTTGGTAAGACCCATACCGCTCTGCATGAAGACCACAAACAAATCTGGCCAGAAACCACATCAAGCTACCATGACTACTGTCTTTGTCTGTAATCATTTAGCATTTGGGGAAACGGCATTTTCCCTTGAAACCATTCGAAGGATCAGCATCCTGCTACAGTTGTTACAAAAAATAATCTTGCGCCATTAAGGGATTCGGCCATCGCAATCAGAAACTCTGAGGTATGTTAGTATGTGTTGAGAGGTGACTCTCAGAAGCCCATCTGGGATCAGAGCAGTATCTCAGGAAACTAGCAGTGTTCCCTCGGTGGTTACGGCAACCACAACAGAGGACATCTCATTAATTGCTCTCGACACTGTGAGCACCCAACACATGGAAATTAATTCCGTTGATAGAGCCTCTGTTGTCTATAACAGCTTGATTAAAGCAAAACTTCAGCTCCCCCTGCTATCCAGTTAGCATCAGGATGGCTAATCGCCCAGCAAAGGATGTAACTCATTCATACAGTGTGGCACAACAATAATAAAGACAAAAAATAGCGTAAAGTAATAACACGCTGCTTCATAAATGAAGACAAACCGTTTAAACCCATTGCCACTATTTAAGTTATAGCCATACATAGAAGATCTGGTTCTGAGATGTTATTATCTTCAAAAAACTTTGGATGTATATTTCCAGCTCTCTTCAGAATAATCAATTCCAGGTCTTGTCATGGGTCATATTTAGAGAAAATCGTTTCCTCCCATCTGAGCAAAAATGCAGCAATAATAATGCAATTTCCACCAGAGAGCATGTAACTGTTTAGTACCCTAATTAATATTGAATGGATTTACCACAGGCTGCGTTTAACAAAAAAACACTTCAAAAACATGTCAAAAAATCAAAAACAAGAAAATACAGCATACTATGAAGCTGAAAAATGCCCAAGCCTTTTAAACTTTCTTTTATGACCTGTAAATCAGTACTTAAAAGGACAAGAAAAAAAAGTGACAGGAACTTACAGTATACTCATGTGTAGGTAGTGGGATGACTTTAAACTTGAACACCAAGTATGTGATTTTACCCACGCAATGTTAGTTGCATCTCTCAAGGATAGGAACGGTGGAATGGGTGAAAAGAGCACGATGGAATGATGCGGTTTTGGCAGATGGTCGAGATGATTCGACGTGGGATGGAATTGGAAGATTAGGATGGAAATAAATGAAATAAGGCAGGAAGGGACTGGGTAAATAAGATGCTGATGGGATGGGATGGAATGGTGCACGAGACACAAATTGTCCGACCGACTTTACTTAAGGATCCTCACTTTTTGCTGTTTCCACTGTCATCACTCTTCACCCTATATGATTAGACGTACATGCTGTTAGCTCCACTGTAACCACAGCAGTATGTGTGGTTCCACAACTCATCTTAATTCATTGCAGTTCCCCCTTACCAGGAGGGTATCGAAGCCTCGTGTCTGTGCACACGTGTGTGTGCGTGCATATGCGAGCGTGTGGCAGCTAAACAGTGACGCAGTCTCTTTTCTTCAGCTCGTGCCAGAACTCAGAGGCCGATTTCACACAATGAGGGCCCTGGCTTTCCGTGCACAGACCCCGGGTGTCGAATTACAGGGGTCTCATGTTCAAAAACGAGAGCAGCTTTTATACGCAAAACGCCGCCACTGCAGTTTCAAGACTTTTAACATTAATTGCCCGAGTATGTTTTTGATTGAGTCCGTGCCGTCGGCTTCTTCATTTTCAGACTGCTCCCTTTTTTTTTTTCTTTTTTTTTTGGGGGGGGAATACAGCTATCTTTCAAGCTCCGGCCCTCAGAGGGTAATTTTCCCCTCTTCTGGTGTTTTATGTGCCAGTGTTTGACCAGTTTAATTTGGTGGCTTTTGGCTGTGGTGTGCAGAGTGACACATAGCACTGTAAAATCAGAAAGATTACTCTGTAATGCAGCCGTTCATGGTAGGCCTTCTGCATACGCTCCCTTTCAAGTGTTGCAAGTTTTACATATCTATTTACAAACGAAGCCACAAAGGTTTCACACAAAGAGTTATGATAATTCTGATGACTGCCCTCGAACTGAATTTGGGATTTTCATGTTACATAGCAACAACCAGAAACAGATTCACGTTATATAATGTTTATTTTTACTTGTAGTAATGAGTCCATAGGCATGTATTATTAAATCTGTTACGTATATTTTAATATGTCTCCCAAGCACTACACTACAAAGCCTTAATTTTTAGCTAGTTACACATAGATTTTAGTGCCTGTGAAGTAGCACGGCCCAGGTTCAAGTCCTGGCTTTTTTGTAGGTGAATTGAACAGATTGCATCATTCCCTCCAAAGTTATCATCTTTCTCTGACAAGCACAATATGAAACACAAACCAGGCTCTTGTGTCATATAGCTATTGAGCCGTAAAGCCAAATTGTTTTGCACATGAACTGAAACACGCGGCACAACGAATAAGAAGGACTGGAAGAGAGCAGCAAGGTGGAGATCTCGTTTTTTTGACTGCGGTCAATTATGACACCTACGACGTGTCATGTTTTCATACTCCTGGGAGGTTTGAAGACAAGCAACATTACACTGAATAAACTCTCCCACCCCAGAGCATATGCAGATCATGCATCAGCCAGACCCCAAGAGACTCTGATCGACCGCTGAATGCAACGTCTGCGCCAAACAGAAAATCAAATCTGAAAAACCAAAAGCCGAGCCTCAGACACTGGAGGTCTCCCTTCAATACCAGATGACCGTCTTATACCAAAGGACTTTCTCCATCTGTGCCAAATACCTCACCCTTCCCACCGCCCTTAGGACATCATGTCCCATCATACAGTTTTTGAAGTCTGGTGAGGCTTTACCAATGAAACGTAACAAGGCTATATTTATTGAAAATGCTTTTGGCAGTGTTGGTTGATATGACCGAGAAAAACTGAAACAAATTTAGCCTGGGATAAAGCCACACAAAAAAAAACTTTGCCTCAGATAGGCAAATTAACTCATCAGATTTCCTGCTTTTAAGTAAGTGATTACATTATTATTATTATTATTATTATTATTGTTGTTGTTATAAATAAAAGCTGCCAGGGGGCTCCATCGTCCTGGAGGAGACCCCTGAACGAGGCCTTTGGCCACGTGCCCAAGCCGAGCCAGCTGAGAGCACAGCCACCCTAGGCCCCCTCCTCATGGAGCTTTCGTATCTTCACCGGATGCTCGTGTGCAACGCCGCCTCTAAGTGCTGCTCCCGAGCCGCCGAGGGTCAGTCAGTCTGTTGACGTGTGTTGTCCAGATCCCATGCCTCTTGGAGTGAAGCAGGTTTACTGTGCACCTTCCTCCGTAAAAATCAGAGCATCCATTGATGTGCATCTCTGTCTACAGTCAGCTGTAGACAGGAATGCTGGACTGCTCTAATGTAGCACGTCTTTTGTAACTCGTTCTCTGGATCCAGGGATCTTGCTTCACATAAGCATGAGTAAGTCATAAAAGGCCTGAAGAGCATGGCAGTGACACTGGCTGGTTAATGCTTTGGCCACTAATCTCATTGCATGAGAGATGTTTCATCTACTCTTTGAAAGGGTTCCACAAGAGAAATGACCCAGCTATCAAATGTGTTTCCTTGAAGCATCTCCCATTGAAATCTGACAATACGGAGGAACAAATATATAGATACGGATAGGAGGACTAATTTCTCCCCTTTCGTCAATGTTTATGAAAAATGTATGAAAAGGGGCAAACGCAGCCGGGGCTCCGGAGGGTTGGGAGGGGTTGGTGCAATGTGAAATGAGTCAGATGGAACTGACGGACATCCAGGCAACATCCGTCTGAGGCCAGGGAACATGGAAGGTATCTCAAATAGAACGGCAGGATGCTACAGATTAGGAACCGAACCATGTGTCTGTACCTGCCTGGGTTTGTCTCATCACTCACCGGCAGGTGAAGACAAACATTTGGAGCCATTCTGTAATTAACTGGGCAGCTGCCACTACAAGTCCTTCACAGATATCATTGAAGAAATATTATTTTACAATCATGTGAATTAATGACTTTTTCTCTACTTGTTTCACATCACCTGTGCCTAAGACGTGGACATCACCATAAATAATAAAGCATCAAGAATTACTTTACATTCATTTTTATGGTGGCACAGTGGGCAGACCCCTAACCTCATGCCGACAGGGCTAGGTGTCTGAATCTCACAGAGTTTTCAGTTTCCTCTCATTGCCCAAAATAATGCTCCTACTTGAATTGTTGACAGCAAACTGCCCCCACCATGCCCTGCAATGCACTGCCGTCCTGTCCGAGGTGTGCCCTGCTGTTTTTGAAAACCCCAAGCATACCCCAATCTGATTCGAATCACACTAAACATGGACTGAATCCAAAAACGAGGGACAACCAGAACTTCCAGCGCTGAATTGGCCCGACATTCACTCAAGATCGCCTTTGTAGTGCAGTGGTGACAGTCACGAAGAACCCGGAGGTGCAGGAAGTGTCAGAGGGGCCTCCAGGAACAGGCAGGGAGGCACGTTTTGGGAGCTCTGGACACCCAGTGCCTGACTAGAGCCTCAGTTTGCTTAGGTATTTGGCCTCCCTGGCCAAAAGGAGAAGTCTCCTGAACAACAGTGAATTGTGAAGGTAAAACTAAGTCCAACAGGAATCCAGCAACAGGGAAGAAAACCAGTGACGGTACAGAAAATGGTCGGAAAATCACGTCACCCCCCCCCCACACACACACACTTAACATTCTCGCAAGCACCCCTTTTACACCAAATCACCAGAGAGCATTCTAGAAACTTGATGCAACAGATTTTTGAATAACATGAGCGCTCGGAGCAGTAGTTCAACGAGTGGGTCAGATCGCGTCTGCAGTGTGGTGATCAGTCAGCGTACAGATGGGAAAAGAGTAAGGAGGAGGAAGAGAACACAGATAGCTGCAACTGCGCTCGGGAAAACAGAGGCAAAGCACTGAAGCGAGCTCTCAGAGTGATCCATAGACTCAGGAGGGGGGAGGTGGTTCCTCTGTGTTAAAAGACAGGCATGCGGAGGCGGGTGGGCGTATGTAGAAGTTTTATTAACTCTCACGCACACACCTTGTTCAGTGAAACCCCAGCGAGAGAGACAACTGTGTATGGAAACACAAAATTAGAAGCGAATCGGGAAGTTGTAGCAGAACTTCTCCCTGTTACCCAGAATCCTTTGGGGCTGAGCGGGGCCTGATGGACGCCTGCAGCTGGGTGACCAGCTCAGCTTTCCATTGTTTTAGAAGGGGGTCTTCTCACCTTGTAAAGCGCTTTGAGGGAACTTAGGGACCGCATTGGTGTTGGTGGGGGCAAACAGGTGCCAGCCCAGGCATCGGCTGCCTGCTGGGCCCCTCAGCGGGTTGGCTGGGGAACGCTCAGATGGCTGGGCCGCGGTCCTGGCACCGGAATAAAGGGACCTCTGAGCGAAGGTCACCAGAGACCCCCACCCTGGGCAGGACCCAATGGGCTGGTTCTGGCAGAGCGGCGCATCCACGTGGAAACTCTGATCCTCACCCACTGGTTTCACATTCAGGCTGAAACCTCGCTCTGCCTGCGAGAAGAGGATGGTGATAGTTTTTCAGCCGGAAAAAGCCGGGATGTATGTACAGTATGCTGGAGTTGGCTGCCAAGAGAGCCGAGCACAGCTGTTTTCCTAGGAACGTCATCAATTACAGCACGTCGTCATACGAAAGCTTCTGATAACGAGTCTGTCATTTTCCAGGGGGCTCTTGGGGAAACGCGGGTCCCACTTCACATTCTGCGGTGGCGGCTCGTTAGAACATTGCTGTGCCCCAGGACAGCACGTTTTAAAGAACGGCATGTCGTGACGTCTCTGAGTGCGCCTACCACTCGGCCTCCAAGTGGCTCCGAGTGTGCCCCGTCAGGCCACAGGTAGCAGGGGCTTGGAGAGGAGCTCCACTTAAGGAACGGCGGACCAGCCGTCTCCGATATCGGTCTGCCTCTGACAGGGAAGCTAGCTCTATTTGTTTCTCTTTACATTCCATGGCTTCGTGCCGAGTCATCTGCAGGCAGTGCCGGCGTAGGGGCAACCCAATGATCTGCTGGTACTGAAACTAACCCCAGGTGCTTGCCGGAAGGTTCTCAAGGCACAATGTTTACCTAAGGGAGGAGGACTTAGGAAATGGACTGGTTACCAGACCTCTGGCATTCTCCATGCTGTCCGGCTCAAGCAATGATTCTTCACCATCGAGGTTGACATGTTGAGGTTGTGGAACCTACTGTCAGCAATGAGTCCTTCCTTCTGTCATACGTGGGTGCAAACTTAGCAGTCCTCCTGTTTGCAAACCTGATAAGCCCTCGTTGCCCTCCAATGCTATCAGTAGCAGAAACCACACTGAATAATGTTTATCTCTGAACTCATACAGACTCCTTCAAGGCTGAAGATGGTCCTGCTAGACCTAAAATGATCATCGTTGTTTTTTGTGTCTCTTGTGCTGCGGTTTTTGGAACAGAGGTAGATTCATTTCTTCAGTTGAACATGATGACCCCTGCTTGCATGTGTTTAATTTTAAAATCCAGAGGAAACGTGAACATAAAAGGTGTGGTCCAGCTTCACATCATCAGCTGTGAAATCCAATTAAAATCAGACAAGGACTACCGGGTTTACAAACTCCCGCCTCCCCAGGGCAAACACTGGAGCTGGCCCATTTTTCACAGTAAAACCACCATCCCATAATAAGCCCTCTCATTCCTCTTGAAGCACACGAGCGAGGACTTTCATATTCTTCATCGTACGCCTCAGATAATTCTGCCAAAAAGATAAAAAGTGCTTTCTGTGAGTCATGCAGAGTGCAGATTTTTTTTCTTTCAAATATAGAAATATAGAAAAATATGTCCCGCCTCCTATGAAAAACCATCAAATGTAAAAGTATGAGAAACGGGCCAAAACCGGCCAAGGGAAACAAATTTAAAAAATAAACAAAATACAGGTCAAACCAAGCTAAATACATTCTCTTTTTGTCCTCTTGTTCTTTTCAAATGACTATGAGGAGATTAATTGCATTTCCATTTTGTCCATTGTGGTTGTGGCAAATTTGCCTTAGGGGATGCTGGGAAATGTGAATATTCTATGTATGGGGTTAATTCACTGATGTGCCAACGAGATCATGTGCTGTTTGATTGGTGGCATGTGTTCCTTATAATAAAATGATTGGTGTGATCTAGAGGCTACGCCCTCTTTGGACGTGTCGGCAGGTGCTCCAGACAATAAAAGGGTGTTGAAGGGGTAGGTGGGGACAGTGTGAGAAATGATAGGTTTGCAACAGCACAGCCATGGTACCTGCGTGCTGGAATGCTTGGCGTGCAAATTTTACAATGTAGACGTTCCTTGACTACTTCTGATTTGGCTGTGTACCTGGATTTCTATTATATCCTCCTATGTGTCCAGCTTGTATTTATTTTCTGCTGTAATGCCTGTAATTTACTTCGATAAGCTTCGATCCCTATCTCCAGGGTTGTAGGTTTGATTCCCAACAGATCCTGTGCATTGGTGGTTTTCTTCTCCCAGAGTTTTTGCAGGTTGCTTCCAGGTCTTCCAGTTTCCTTCCACAATGCATTTTTCGTAACGTTTCCTGCGATACACCAGAATCCCGACTGCGGTGAACTTCTGCTTTCTGCTCTATGCTGTTGGGGTCAGGATCAGTCTCACTGTGACAGTGGCCTGCATAAGTGTAGTAAATAAACAAATATGATTCATAGTTGAAATATACATATGTCCTTCTCATTTCCTCACTTTTTGTAAAAGAAATCAGACTCCTTCAAATTCTATTCAATGTGTGACAATACTAGGTGGGGACTCCATGTCAGGTGCCAAATGACAGTCACAGCAACAGCGTGCAGTAAGACGGGGAACGTGTTCATCTGTGGGTCTTAGAAGGGGAGACGGGACCTTGATTGATTTTAGGTGGAGGGATACGTCAGCTTGCCAGGTCTGTGAAGTGGCCTCGAAGAGACATTGTAAAAACTGAATGGGGCTCAAGCAGAGGTTAGTACTGCATGTACCAAACCAAAAACGAAGAGAAGGGGGTTGGGCTGTGGAAACTTGACGGATGTGCTATGATCACCCTCTCTGGTATCAGGGTCACTGCCTGAGCAGCAGCGAAGGTGAACGCTTTATTTTAAGCAATATTTATGAGGCACGGCTGGGTCGTTCAAATAAATCACGATAACACTTAAGCCTGACCCATTAGTCATTTATTTGTGACTATGTGACACTCAACAAACCATGCCTGTTGGGTATTTATTAAGCCGATTACCAAGCAAAGCATAGCAGGTGACCATAGTCTAAATAAAGAGTGCCTGGCTAACCAGTTTTGGGATGGTAACTAGACCAAGGTGAAATGGTGATGCAGGAATGGGCTGTTACAGCACTGTATCTCCCTTCTTGGTGCCAAGCGTTGGCCTTGAGGCAGAGGGAAAACGACTCCCAGAGGCAGGGGCCGAAATTACACCGGGTGGGTTGGCCGCTGTGCCTTCCGGAGGCAGTGTGCACTCTCGGCACCTGTCAAGTTTGCGAGAAATTCACAGCATGGAAACCCCACAAGTAGCATTGCCCATTTGATAACCCTGTGCTTGTCATTAAATATCTTTACATATGTACATACCTTCTGTATATCTACACTAATATCGTCCATGGATCTATACCATTTTATATATCTACACCCCTTTCGTCTTCATCACCTCCCCAGACTCTATCTCATAAGATCCCGTCCCTCCTGGAAGAGCCCTGATTACTTATGGTCACCATCTATGAGCTGGAACAAGCCACGCTTTCACATTTGCTGTGAGCCCTCAATTTCATCGATGCAATCTTACATCAGCTCACTGAGTCAGTCTTAGTATATACCGTCACGATTTCTTTTATCACGCTCAAGGTACGAGTGGATAGCGGTGTGCCTGTGATGACACGATCTGTCGGGATCTCAGGTACTAGTTTATAACTGCGTAAAAGCATGTTCCGGAAAGACATCGTAACGCCCTCCTGTCTCCATTGTGGAGCTGCCTCCTGACATGCCAAAACAGTCCTCTGGCTGTTATTTATGGCAGGTTTGAAAATTATCTGCTGTTAACTCTCTCCCGCCACAGGTCCACTGCACAGTCTCGATTTCTTTCCCTCTCCGGAGGGAATGGAATTTAAAATCGAAAAATAAACTTAGGAGACCCCTGTGCTTTTCCACATATCGTCTACACGGCGTGTATAGCGATGTTTCAGCGGAGACGTTTTATTCTAAAGAAAAATAAACAGGGTGGCAGTAATTTGTCTCGTGATGCAGGACATTTTGTAAGAGATGGCAGGTCCAGTCTTCAGTCGCAATGATTCTTACTCTTAACAAAAGAGGGGATCGTTTTTTTTTTTATTTTTTACTTGAAATGAGAAATGTCTGTATATTGTAAACGTAATTGTCAGAATAAACACATTTATTGTAATAATAGAACGATTGAAAATCATTCTCAAAAATGAAAAAAAAAGCCCATTGGAATACAGATGTAAGTGCCACAAAAACCTAGTCAGAGTGAAATAGGCAGGAAATAACTTTAAGAAACCCATGTGGAAATCCAGTTGTACACTGGAATAAAGATATTTTGCATACGTGAATTCAGAATGACATAAGAGAGACAGACTAACCTGTAGTCCAGCTGTTTATGTCCAAATGTCAGGGCTCCTTGGCTGGCGTACATATAAACCCTCTCACACCTCCTTCCAGCCTGCTTTCTTACAGATTTATGTGACAGGGCACTTAACCCTAAGTGACTCCCAAAAGAAACTGAATCTTATCTTCCTTTATAGAAAAAACAAATTTCTGTTAATACAATACATTGATTTGTTTAATTTTGTTATACTCCATTATTTTGTTTGGTAAGGTATGAAGTATAGTGTTGAGAAGGCCCCTTTAAGATTAATGTCTTCAGCACTGGTGGCATCATTGGAGTGATCTGAAGCAGAGATTGTCTGGCTAGTTGATGCTGTTTTCACTGAGAGTGTTTTTGTCTTCAGTCTTCAGTTCGTGGGCATTAATCGAACAAAACCAGACAAACACACACTCCTTGAACATATAGTTAAATAAAAGGAATTTTCCAAACATCTTCTTATCTCTGACTGGATGCCCTTGGTGACTCTTATACAGTATGTTTCCAAGTGCAGATGAATTTAGGATGTCTATTTTTGATTTGTTATGCTTGAATATTTCCAAGCGAATGTAGGTTTTTTGTTTTTTTTTTTTTTGCTTTCGAAGCACCTTGCAGCTTCTGCGGTGTAAACATCTGCAGTACCAAAAATAAATAAATAAATAAAACCACGATTGTACTAGACTGCACCATTCACAGACTGAGAGCATGCCGTTAAAACCCAGGGGCTACTACATGGTCTGCTGCGGTCACTCGGGTGCACGATGCGGGGCAGCGGTCAGCCTCTGTCACCTTTGCTGCACTGCAGGTAACCTGCAGTTCGTGCTCTGGGGTCAGTCAGGGGCGACACTTTGACTTGTAACAAACGCTCAAAGTTCGAAAGATGCTATGGTTTCTGTGTTGAAAAAAGTAAATGGCAGAGAATTCAGAGTGTTGACTTACCGTGCACATGAAAGCAGGGGCTAATAATATTAAGATTAAATAGTATATCCTAGCAGACGGGAAGGGATGAGCATGTAAGCATTAAACAAGGACACAAGCACTCTTTCAGTTAAAATTCCTAAAAAACACGAATCCTTCACTGTGTACTTCCTGTAATGGATCAATGGAAACAAAGCATTGACACTCATCTCAAACCTAATTACACCATGATCCTATTCAATAGAGATTATGCAGGTGGCTGGATTCATTAAATCCTTAGAGATCCATAATTCAGAGCATTTACCCTCCATCAAAATTTGGAATCAGCCAAAACTTCACTTGCTTCTTTATGGAAAAAAGTGAAATTTAAAAAAAAGTAGAGCACACCAAATTCTAAAACAGGAGTATCTTAAATCTTTAGATAGCCACTCCCCTGAGAAAAGGTTTAAGAAAAGATCAAAGCGTGTTCTTTCTCTTTTTTTTTTCTTGAAATATTCCACTACAGCAGAATGTGACATAATTACAAAAGGTACTGGATGCTGGATCTCAGCAGGATTAGAGGTCTCCACTCTTTGTTGGCAGATTCTCTCCCGGCTTCTGCCCAGCCAGCCTAAATGAGGCGGTAGCAGCACAAAAGGCCTTGTTAAGCCGCAGCTAAAGGGGCACGGATCCCAGGTCCACAAGGGGGAGAAGGGCAGCGTGGCCAAATTAGCCACAAGCGTCCAAAAACTCACCACAGGAGTTGCACGGCGTTTTTTTTTTTTCTTTTCTAGTGATGCGGCACGTTTTTGTGTGGGACAGAAAGGAGGCACGCAGCCCACGGATCTACAAACCTCTCTTTTCCAGGCTGACTGGTCAGTAGGCAGACCCCTCGGTATGCAAATTCGGGCCCCCTCTGTCCATAAACCGCGCTAAGCCAACTGGGCCTAGGTGGGCTGTCTCTCTCAGGTAGAGGTGGGTAATGAGAAGCTTGAGTAAACACAATCGATGCCACTGGCCCGGGAAATTTGCCCTGGAAACTCCCAGAGAGCTTTTCTGCAGCAACTGACATACATTTCAAACAGAAAGATCCCAAAAATCCAAACTGTCAGCTGAGGCAGGGTACAGTATTTACACCCCTTTCAAAATAGCAGGTAAACTCATGAGACCCTGGCAGTTATCAGTCATTGGAAATGATTTGTTTAAAATGAGAGGAATGTTTTCTCGAGGGCGCCCATCCTCTGGTTCTTTCGCTCTCAGCCTCTCGCGGTGGATTCTGCTCTCTTCATCCATTATTAATGAACTTAAAGTACTGGTAGCATGCTGAATGTGCTGCTTGGGAGATTCGTGGCTAATCTAGCACAAAACAGGCCTAGGCACATAATGAAGGGTAAAAAAAAAGCACAAATGTCAACAGTTTCACATAGGGACTGGATTAGAACGCCCCCCCACCCCCACCCCCGGTGATTCCTTACTCGGGGATTATCTCCCTCTTAGTACACCGAATAAAGGCCAAATGGCTACTCTGCATTTTTCTGTTCTTCTTCTCCTGGACCCTCACAACTGTACTCTCATACTGTCTTCTCCCACTGTACTGTCTAGCAGCCTCCTGTCATAGTCTCCTGTTGTACATTACTACTGTACTCACTCACCATTCTCTACTGTAATCTCCTACGTACTCGTCTATACTCTACCATACTTCCTGCAGTGCTCTCCTAGCACACTCGGTTATTTGGCTGTCCACTTCAGTTACGGACAATCGATGGGAAAGTGGAGCTCGCTCCTAAAATAATTCCTGGTTAGTGACCAAGAAAACCTGCACAGAAACACCAGGCTCAAACAAAAAATATTGTTTCACGTTTATTTATACTATGCATCAAATGCATTTTTGGTACAATTATTGCGACTAAAGTCAGTGGTGTAGAGTTGCCTTGAAAGTTGGCGGGAAACCAAAGCAATTACAAACGGTTGCTTTAATTATACGCATGTAAAAGTTGGTAGGAATGATGTCACCTTTCCTAAAAGCTGGTCTGCACAAGTCCATTACTCAATCTACGCCTATGACAAAAATAATTGATTTAAAGTTACAGTACATTTGAACTGATATTCATAGGGGAAAATGTAGGAAAAGACATAAAATTACCAAGCAAAAGGAAATACCTTTAAAATAAAGTTTGATCCAAAGAAAACAAGAACTATTTCTGTCAAAGCATAACGAGACAAAGTTTAATTCCAAGGTTATTTGTGGTGAAACGGTAGGAGTGGGATGGCCCTGCGGCGCCTCATTGAAGCCGGGCTGGGTCTTCCGAACTTCAGGAGGTCGAGATCTCCCACAGCTTCGCTGGCGGGCATGACGGACCAATTAACGCGGAGGCGCAAGCCCACCTGAGCAGTGCGACTGGGGAGCCAGCATGTTTTACATGTTATCGATGAGGGGAACATCATGGTCGTCTCATCGCTCTAGTTACATTCGTGGATGATTTCCCCTTCGGCATGTTAGTGGCAGCTCCTCATTGATTTTTCGCCACATTGATTAGCGACCGCTGGAGCAATTTATTAGCCCCTTTGCATCTGTAAAGTACGGTCACGACGAGGGTTTATAGGCCTGTCATCAGATGATCGGAGTCTCTTCAGCACATTTCAATGAGTGTAGCCACCATGTTTAAATACGTCCTGCCATTTGCCAGAGCGGAATTTAGACAAAGACTACATTGTCGATAAGTTCCGTCGTTACGACTTATAAATCGTTTTTCCATCAACTCTCATCAGACAGACTTGAATAAGTGTTTTTATTTTTAGCCTAATAATTTTGACCGCCAATGTTATGCATACATTTTTCTCATTCGTATTGCAGTGCAAATACACACATGCGGTTCACTATGCTAAAAAAGCAGAATTTCAGTAAACAAACTTCTGCATGACTCGTCTCATTTATAGGTACAAACTGAAGGACATTATTGAGTACAAAAGAGAAGAAACGAACTGCTAATGACTCTTTAAATACATGCAGCTTTGGCTGTGCGGTTCTGGAAAAGAGAGACACACAAATCAACACACAGAACGAGATGATGTCATTTTCTCTCCATTAAATTCCAACCACAGACCGAAGGCCCTGAGCAGCATGGCCGGACCTTTTCAGCCTATACTGTAGAGGCACAAAGGCATTGAGGTGCAGTCAGAAATCCGGTTTGCCAGATGGATGGTCGATAAGGCAGGCTTCTCACTCCTCCGTAAGGGTCTTGTTCATTAACGTGCCGCGTAATTCTGCTTGGCAAACAGAAATACACAACAGAACCTTTCATGGGGGGGGTAATTACCAGAGAGCTTTCAAAGCATTGAACACAGAGATGACTCTTTCCCTGCCATACATCCATCCCCTGCACCATAACCCCTACCCCCATCCAATGAAATAGCAACGATTGGTCAGTTACGCCCACAATAAACCCTCATTCCAAGCCATTACTTTCTGTCTAACATATTAGCAGTACATAAACTGATTTGTTTAAAGATTTGTGGCTTCGGAAACATGGATCCAACTCCAAATTTCATTACATGGCCACAGGCAAGGAGGCCAGATACAATGTTACATGTGGTTTAAGATGCAAATGCAGTGGGCTCGGTGTGTCTCACAGAGACCATTTCTGAATCAGCACAACCCTTTTAGCTGGACTGAAATGCCCCATAGTGAATACTGGTCACTGAGACACGGGTGGCAGATTCCTGGATGGGTGGTGTAGAGTGTGGAGTGAATTTCGGCCTGGGTGTGGTTTACGTTTCAGTCTCTGAAAAGTATGCACAACTTTACATTTCGCTGGAGATGATCCAGGATTTTTTTTTTTTTTTTTTTTTATTTAAAACACAGATGCTAACAAGATGTACATATAAAAATGTTATAGAACTTCTCTTCTTCTCAAATTCTTGTCAGATTTAACTGTCCTTTAATTGATTCCTTATGCCAAAAGCTGGATTCAACTTTAATCACTCGAAACTGGAGCATGAAAAATAATTTGTTATGGCAAACTATTTATCCCCCATGTCAGCGAAAATAAACTGTTCCTGAAACAGATCTATACTACCTTATGACATGGCACGACATTAATAACACTTTGGCACTACAAATAACTGAAATGAATGGTAATAATGCCAAGAATATTTCATAAGGGAGCCATTCTGCTTTCCATCTTAACACATTAATAAATGAAGAACTTTGCCCCTGGTCTGGATGCCTATAAGTGATAGATTTATTTTACTATGAGTTAATCTACTCCTTGTGATGGGGGTGAACACTAAAATAATAAAATAAACATCTGAATAGATGAATGGCTAAAAAAAAAAGGCAAATGATAACAAAGAACACGTGAATATACCAAAGAGACATTCCCCTGCCTCAAAGAACATCCGATATTAAATGGAACAATTCCTTTAAAACGCGTTTCGTTTCATAAAGCTCTTCTTATTGACTATCAAAATATGCATGTATATATGCGGCAGAATGTCAACAGCATGAATTACGTCGAGCTGAAGTACCAATAAATGACAACGTCAGAATAAGACGGGGCATGTTTCATGCAGTTATGACCACCGGCAGATGTAACTGCTTCCTAGGTGTCGATCGGTTAACAAAGACCTAGAAGGGTTTAGAGCATTAAAAAGTTCATCCCGGCTGCATGGAGGTGTGACAGATTCGCAGTCCAAATAAGAATTTGACACAATGTATGCAATCCATGGTCATCTCTTTAATCTCGCAATAGCAGACTGGGTATAGGCATAAATATTCCGTGTTTTATTTCCCGTCTCATCTGTACATCTCATTATTTAAAGTACTGCTTCTGATAGTATTAGTACTACCCATTGTCATTACAGTAATAGCAATAGCAATAATTAATTATAATTGATGATGATGGTAACGGCAGAGTTGATGGTGATGATGTTGATAATGTGTCTGGGTTTAAGAGGCCACAGATCATTCCGAAAGATGGTACCTGGACATTTTTATTCATTGATTTTATTTGCTCATATGCAGCTTAAAGCGCATGCAGAACTGATTTGATTTTGGCAGAACTGAAGTGAGAAGTTCTCTGAAATAATGAGAAACTTTTTTACTGTTCCAATATACTGCTGTAGGTTCGTGAATGTGTAAAGTGGTTGATGTGGTAATTAAGAATTTGGTGAGAACTTGCCTAGGTCACCCCCCTTTTCCCAGATCAGAGCCACATCAGAAATTCTTTCAAGTGTCCTTCTGCCATGCGTCGCCAAAGATGACAACAGCAAATCGATAAGTGTTTGAAATGAGATGGAGCTGCCGGCTAGACCCCGAGGCAAAAGATTTCATAGCACCGACCGTTTCTGAACTTCTGGCATTCCTTTGCACCGTCTTTGTGAAACAGAGAATCCTTTCATTTTATTCTCCAGATGCAGGTAAGTGTGGTTAGTGTAACAGCGTGCTTCCAAGGCGCCTCGATTTCACCCCGATATGATCGACAGCGCTCGTCATTACGCTCGTTGACCTGAAATCGGCCCCGATATTCAGAAGGAATTGAAATGCGTCTGTTTAAAATACTTTGCTTGTAATATCTGATGCAGCTTTAACGATCCGTGTCTGGTGGATGTCAGTGTTTACTTGTCTGTTAGCTGGGAAAATATGTTGCGGTAAAGCGGTGATGCGGTTATGTTCAAAGTAAACAAAAGGGGTAGTGGGACAACTATTTACTAATCAATCATCATCCTACTAATTTGGAAATAAATGAAACTTGGAACGAGATGCGAAAGCCATGATACAACAGCTAATCGATGTTACTGCTCAAATTGAAAGGTTTAATTACTTAAGTATTTCATTCAATTTACATATCAGTCGTAGATTACGCTGGACAGCCACCTATCTACAAATTTGTTTTATCAACAGCATTAACTTAACATTTTATAATAAATGTAAATAATTGGAAATGTATGAGTGTAGCACGAAACTGAAATTATTATTATTATTATTGTAATTGTGCAGTTGTTATACAATTAATATAATCCAGCAAACTAATTTATTCGGGCTCGTTATCGTTAATTGAAGCATGTAAAGCTGTTATTATTTAAAACAATATAAATAATAATGAAGTAAAAAGTAATAGCAATATATAAATATATTTGGCTTGTATTAAATGTTGCTTTTATTATTATTTCTGTGCCCTCGCATCTTTCTCCCTCTTGCAAAATTCCCAAGTGAATATGTGCATTAATTCGTTTCTTAATGGGAGTATGACTCAAAATCTAAAAGAAGGATTAAGCACGTGAGACGTACGTCCGGTTCATTTGGCTCACTTCACGTGCGAATGAAAATCACTCCGCATCTTGCGTTTCTTTGCAAGCCATTTGCATTCCCGCCAGCTGCTCACTTCAGCTGCAGAAACGCGCCAGTATTATATGTTTTTAAAACCTGGCTCAAATATACTGAAGCTTGCATCTCCGATTTCTTTTTAATTTAATACTAATATGCAGTCGCACGACAATGATTTCAATTACTGCCGAAATTTACAAAGTTATATAATTATTAGGTTTAATATTTTGAACGATGCATGTGCGAAAAAACGCCAACTGATTAATAATAACACATTCCTGCTGAAAATTAAAAAAAAAAAAAAAAAAAACGTTTCTCTCAATTAAATTAACTTTTAATCTTTAGGACGCTTAATCTTCGTTAACATTTTTTCCAGTCGTATATAAACGACTTCGAAAGCAAAAATGTACTGTTTTAGGTCTTTTTAATTTAATATATGCTTCCACATGTCCTAATAGTGTATTGAATTTTCTTGAAATAAATAACTAATTAGCTTTCAAGCAAAGTAGCTATCCTAAATAGCGATCCACGTTACTAAACAGTGATTTACATAGTTTTAAAGATAGGTGTTACAATGAATAATTTGGTTAATTAATAAGTTGATTCATTTCACCAGTATTAATGATAAAGTTAAATTGCAGAAATAAAATGCACTTGGTAAATATATGACTTTAGTTCTGATAATATAACTTTTAATCATTTAATATGTCTTTCCTTAACAGGCATTATAATATTAATAGCACAAGTGCGATTGGAGATTTAAATTTCAAAGTAATTTGATTGCTTTACTAATTATTGGCATTATTAATGCTGTAGCAGTAAAAAATAGCAGCAGCAACAACAACAATTATTATTATTAATAATAATAGTAATAATAATATACAAAGACCTGTAAAATGTCACTTGGTTAATAACCAGCCGTTTATTGTTTATTTTTTAAACTGATTTTAGCGCCTAAAATGCAAAATCGTTGCTATTGAATTTATATCTAATTAATTTTACTTATATAATAAAAAAGCCATCTGTGGTGTTAGGTTTGAGCACCTCTCACCTACACAGGGACGCACACTTGCGCGCGCACACACAGATACACAAACACACCCACTGAAAACACACACACCCACGCGATCAGCTCGTAGCTGGAGGAAAAAAGTGCGCCACTCTTAAGTGTGTACCGAGGCAAAAAGTTCCTGAAACCTTAGACAGCGGGAGACAGTCTAATGGATAAAATGGTTGTTAACTAATGGTTTAAGACTTGGTAGGTCCCGATCTCGAATTTATTAGCAATTGTACTAGTTGTCTGACTTTTGCGGCAGCGTTTTTAAACATAGAGGAAAATTCGCTTTGTGGAGATATACGGAAGATCGAGCCAAGCCATCTTCAGTTTCGAACTCGAACAGAAGTTTATGTTAAAACGTATATGATCTGAATCCTTCGGATCTTATCCGAGGCCAATTAGCATCATTAACGATCTGGATTTGTTCCTAAACAACGGAAATAAAGCGCAAAAAAAGAAGATCAAACCTGTGATTCAGCAAGTACTGGTAAGTGCAGAGGCCATTCAGTTGGAGATGTGAGATTATGCAAGTAAAGGAATTCGTTCCACTTCAACAAAATCTTCTCGGTGTGAGCTTTGTAAATCTGACCCGAGTTTCGTCAAGCTAAAGAAGGACACTGAAAGTGAACTGTTGACAGGTCTCACCTTACAGTTCGGTGTATGAAGATGATGATGGGGATGATGATGATGATGATGATGATGATGAAGATGACGAAGATGATGATGATATTATGCGTTTTTAGAAATGAAACCGATGGGAAAATATGGTATTTTGTTAGTTTCTCTAACTGGCAACATACGTGGTCCCATAAGAAGTGAAATAAAAAATGTTTTTTTTTTCTCAATTACACTATTGAAATATTTTAAAGTTTAGAACACACAACAATTACGACGGTAACATTTACATATTAAATTAAATAGTCGTTGCATGTGAAATCGTTATTGTAAATTTTGATCCCAGGGCCGTTTAAACAATGGCCCTGTTTTGTGGAGTTGCAGCATAAATATAACTAATTAAAAACCGGATAATTCCCAAACCCACTTTATATAACGTTATATCAACATTGTGATTAACCTTGAATCAACGTAAACTGCTGTCAAAACCACAAACGACGAACAGCCTATCTTTAAATTGTCTTATTCGAGACAAACGTTAAACATACCACGCAGCTCCTTATAATCGCTTGACTGCTTTATCCCATATCTTAATAACACAAAAGTAGCACCGCAGTAAATATATGTTAATAAATACAATGGCAATAACTAAAGGTACTTGTAAATTCATCCGTACTCCAGTAATCGGTGAATATACACACTCTTAATCTGCAAGGCTGATACGTTAAAAAACTAATCTGTTTCCTGCTATGTGACACCATAAAAGGCAATCCAGCGAAAAGGGAAATGTATCAAAATTATCCGTTTTACTGTAGATATGTCTTTACTGAGATCTACCGAAAGAGAATATAATAATAATAATAATAATGCCGTTGCTGCTGTTGTACTTATAGAACAACAATAATGTGTTCTAGCTGTTAAAATAATGATGGTGTGACACTTGTTTGCTAACAGTGGCAATGACATATTTTGAACCTTTTGTCTCACCTTAAAAGTATCGATTTTTTTATTTGATCAGCATTATATAGTTACACATTAAAACAGGCACGGTCTCTGTCCTGTCAATTAACGCACCGCCCCGGGAATCAAGCGGTCTCCTTGCAGCTCGGAAGCCGAACAAGTTTGCGTTAATAAAAATGAACATCAGTGGGGATTACAGACTATTTTAACAGTTCCAGACAATCCGCACACATTTCATTAAAAGTAAAAAGAATTGTATATAACACTTAAAAGTACCATGAAATGTAAATGAGTTATGTTAAAGTTAAGCTCATTGTCTAAGCTCACGTTTTCATTTTAGTTGCAATTTTTGTATACCGGTGTCTATTTTTTATTTTTTTACCTTTTCTTCAGCACTCTATCAGCAAAATGCTTTAGTATAAAATGGATATAATTGCATTTTATATTATTATTTTTATATTGTAATAAACAGTGCACACCAACGTTAACGTCAAAATATTGCGTTGTTTTTCGAATCTGTGATAGGAATACCCTTGTCATTTAGAGAGAGGTCACGCGAGTAAATGCCTTGTAAAACATGATCTATCCTGCCTAATTTCTTTGAATAAAAATAGAGATGTAGTGGGAGCGGGTCGCAGTTCCATGCAGATTGCCGTATTTAAAGAAAATAATGAGGAAAAACGATTAACAGCATGATTGCATGCAAATTTCTCTCTTAAATTATCATAAGCAAACAAAGAAAGCCTGGACTAATAAAATCCCATCTGTGTTACTTCATATCGAGTTAGTATAGAGCTGTGATAATGAATTTTGTAATATCCCACCGACAGACATCTCAATCAGAAACTAATCCCGTGATTTTACTGTAGAATCACTAAAAGCCTATCCGCCAAACTGCCGGCCCTTGGCACAAACACAGTACGGAGACACTGCGTCAAAACTACTACTGAACTACTAAAGCACCGAATTTTCTACTGATGGAATAATAATAATCAGCCCTTGCAGGTCCAATTAGTATTGTTTACGTTTTAATGGATTTTTTACTTAACCGTGAATTTCGACTTCTACCTGGTTTCTTTTACAGTCACGCCACTGGGTGCTTTTGGTACATATTTCGTTTTGTAACACCTATGTCATTTTTTACTGCGTTTTGTACCGTTTAAAATTAACCTCATCTGTTTTACAGAAGCTGTGAAGTGAACACAGTAGAATGGATTCTCACTGCCGCAAACTTGCGTCCACATGCGCCCAGTTAGGTGAGTCTTTTCAAAAGTTTCCAAAACATGCGGTGGACCATTGAGTAAAATGTGTTTATTTTTGCGGGATTCATGCACTGTGAAATCACAAATACTACTCTGCGGGGACCTCAAGTTTCTTGACAAAATGTTCAACAGAGTTGTTCTAATTTAAAATTACATTGCCTTGTAAAACCAGTTGTATTTATTATTGTCTGTTGTTCATACAATATAAAATATGCCTTGATGCTACCGGAATCCCAGGTCCATTTTTACGTCTGAGCGTCTAGGTAAAACTCCCGTGTATGTAAAATTGTCTTACACTGACCCCTAGTGTTAAAAGCACCACAGTGTCCGGTTCTTTCATCCTCTGTCTCCGGTTGCTGCTCAGTATGTACACAATTAAAAAAAATTAGTATAACAGAAGGATACAGGATACTTCACTTTAAAAGAATACAATATATCCGGCATGGCAGTATGTCTTACATTACTTGAGAGGTCAAATCAATTTGTTTATTTAATAGTTATTTAATAAGTGTGATATTAATATTATTAGTGTTAAAAAGTTTATCTGGATCTTGTACCATTATAAAGGCCAGTGTGTCATTATTATTATTATTATTATTATTATTATTATTATTATTATATCTAAGAACTACAGCCCCGCGATATCCATCCCGTTACTACGCACGGTAATAACGACAAGAAAAACATTCTCAATATCAATGCACAGAACTCATTTTGGAAATACATATTTTCTACGAAGTCATCACGGTGAAAACTTATAAAAGGGTTTACCCACCACATGGTACGTGCCATGCTTGAGAGCCGCATATCCTAGACGAAGTACAACTTAGATCTTAATTCGCATGAATCTACACCAGATCCATTGAACTCCAGAGTACATTTATTTGCGCAGTACTTTAATTAGACACATGATTTTTTTAAATCCTCATCGAATGGTCACATAATGTTAGCGCGCTGTTGTCGATGTACAAGCACATGGACCTAAATCCGGGGAATAATAATAATAATAATAATAATAATAATAATCGGTTATGAGTGCCACTGCGAAGCTAACCAAACACTAGAGTATGAAGACTCTTAGGTGACGTGTTTATCGACGATCTATTTTCTTCAATTTTCTATTCCTTTAATATATGCAGCAGTTGTTAGATTGGCTCAAGGGAAAACTAAATGTATAATGAAAGCTTATTCGTGAGGAGGAATATCCTAATGGAAGAATTTGATGTCTTCTTAATCCTATGTAAAAAGCTTTGTCGTCCCCCTAATATTGACTGAATGGGTAATTAACGGCTCTCCATATCGTACCGTGCACGGTAATCCGTAAAAAGGAGTGATACTACGCTAAAAGTAAGAAATGAAGAGAACGCCAATAATCCAGTCTAAATCTAGTATTGCATCTGGAAGTTTCGAAGCATTAACACACAAGAGGTTATTTCGTATGCCACCAGTGTACAAATTAATTTAATGAATAGTCGTGAACAATTTCGTTAAACTTCATTACATATAGGAAGTACATTACCAATATGGTTATTAGCAACATAACTGAAAAATAACTGAAAATAAATTACCACCGATAATGAAATCGAGTAAATGAATATCGGCGTTTGATTCGTAACTAACGTTTAACACCTGATGCATCAAATAAGATTTACTTTTCTCATAATGCCTTGCTTTATTTCGTTATAGTGTACTCATGTAATACATAAATGTTTTAATGGGAAAAACTGTACATAATGTACATTAATCTACTTGAAGTAGATTTTTGCCGAACGATTCCGAAAGTCATATTTCGAAATATTGTCGACACGCAAGGAATGAAATAGATACATACTGTATCTTTGAACGCCTGTATAATTATTGGTTACCAACTCGTATGGTTAGTGAAAAAGCTGATTCGTCAAAAAAATAAGCTTCAAAAAGAAAAAAAAAAAAACTTTTCTACTAAATTAAAACATATATGGAGGGAATGAAGGGGGCGTCAAGAATGAAAATTAGCGGCAGAGTACATTTTATCGTATAAATTTATAGTATTGAGTATCCAGCAGCACCATCTCCCCCACCATAACTAGGATAAGCTGTTGGATGGATGGATGGATGGATGGATGGATGGATGGATGGCATCATTCATAAGTACATTTTCATAACATTCTTATTTATTACATTATTTGAAAGGCGTTGTTTTGTCTCTCTCCCATCTCTGTCCTCATGATTGCAGATGACGTGAATATCAAGGGTCTTCACAGGATTACTTCAATAGCGTATCAGTAGACCTACTCCAGAGAATGGGGTATTTCGCAGTGCGGGAGCAGGGTAATTAGTATTTCACAGTTTCTTTATAAGGATATGAGGGCTGAAAAAAAGACATTCTACATCGAAAAAAAAAAAAATATTTTAAAAGTATTAACTGATCCAAATAACATAAAGCGAGTTTTAACTTCATGATCAATGTCCAGTAAAGTGAAATCAGACTGTTCTGTTCATTTTGAAAACTGACACGAAATGTGCCACAAAATATAATCTTGCAGTGGGAGTTTGGCTTCGATTTGCCGGTACAATAGTAACAACTTGGGGCTGTGTTATTCAGATCAAAGTGATGGATGAGATATCATTCAAATAATTAAAACGCTTCTAGGAAGCGTTTATATCTTTGGTAATTCCGGACTAACATGGCCGCATTCCTGTATTGTTAGCAAGGAAATATTTACTCTGCGTTTTATCATCTTCGGGGAATTACGGTAAATTCAATCAGAAAACTGCTAAAACTCCCCTAAACCCCCAGTTTAAAAGACTTAAGCAAATGAGGGTCTTATCAGATTAAAAACCACTACAAATGTAAGAACGCTGGCTCCTCAGAAAACTCTGTGGGGTCGGAGGGACGGATTCCCTGCCAAACAGAAGGGATAAAATAGGCAATCTAAACACTAGATAATGATCAGAATCGGAATATATTAATATATCCATTTTTTAATCTAAATGCGTTTTCTATATGCGTTATATTTCTTACACAGTGAAATCATATATGAGCGCCTCGATATCAGACTGCTTGTAAGGACAATGATTATTTTTACTGCTTGGCAATGCACAGCATAAAACACAGTACAAGTTTCACGTAAACATATTATACACCTTTTTTAAAAAGTTTTTTTTTTTTTTTTTTTTGCATGAAATAACACGTCCCGCTGTGTGTGACAAGATTCTTCTGTGACAAGAAGCAAGATTATCATCAGGAAAAATTATTTCGGTATGCAGTCGATTAAAGTTAAATGTGGCAGTTTTAGAAGTGGGCCTGTGTGAGAATCTTTTCATTTCGATAACGTGATTTTACAGACAGGGAAATTATGCCGATACTTTACATGTATCCTCGTGCACTCACGTCAGATTTCATCAAAAACTCGAACCGGCATCATTTTTTAAACTCTTGTTAGGGCTGGTATGTTTTACTGACGGCTTACAGGAAATGATAAAGGCTGCATAACCTATAGACTCTGTGTGTGTGTGTGTGTGTGTGTGTGTGTGTGTGTGTGTGTGTGTGTGTGTGTGTGTGTGTGTAAATGGAGAATTGTCCTCTTAAGAACGACGTATGAGAATCATGCAGATAACTTAACACGTCAGTAGTTATCGCTCCGGCACCTGCTCTCATCTGACAGAACGTGAATTCGGTGCAGTGTAAGTCGACAACGGGTGGCTTTTCTCCATACAGGTCTATGAGGTTTTTATTGTGAACAATGATGAGTATACCTACACGCCTAAGAATGGCATTGGCAGGCGTCTCTTATTTCTCGCGAGTCATCTCGCCCCGGTTGGCTGGGAAAACTGTCATGTCCGAGTCTGACAGCTCGTCTGAAAGTGGGTGGACTTTAATGACGTCAAAGCCTAGAAAAGTGGCTCAGTTGGACAAACAGGGATCTTGGAACAGCTGAAATGAAGAGCGAGCGCTCTAGTCTCTATCTGCCTTTGGATATAATATCACCTACCTGTCCCTGTCACTCTGATACTCCAAGCCACTAACCGTGTCAGTCAGGATATGATTTCCTTCAGATTCCTCTAAAAAAATCTTTATTGTTTTTCTGATCGTGATACCGCTAGTACAGGGCTTTAATTTAAGACATCCTAAGACTTTTAAGCAGAATCGTGCAAATTGTCTATTGAAGGAGCTGCGACGCGTAAATCTTGATTACCAAAGGTTTTCATCTTCCTACCCCGTCGGACGATTTTGCCTGCGGTACGCGGAACCTAATCTACTAACACCAGATCCTTTGCTTCGTTATCGATGAACTCTATAAAGGATTCATTGAATTTGGACCCCCATCTCTCCGGAAATAAACTCATCTCTTCTCAGCACACCGCACTAACTATGGCTTCGAGTCTGCAACCGTTGCAGCGGTCTGCAGACTCCAAGCACCGACTGGAGGTGCACACAGTGTCGGACACCTCCAGTCCAGAGTCAGTAGGTAAGAGTCAGATTATACTGTGGGCCAGTAGCGCCTGATTTCCGTCCGTTAATGGAGGGAAAGAGAGCTCATTGAACAGATAAATAATAGACTATTATATTAATATAAATAAAAATATTTAAAAAATGTTTTACAGTCGTTGCATCTTAAGGCATCTACTATCTGGCGGATCTTTAAAAAAACTGTAGGCTGCAACTGAAAACATTATTTTAGCAATGACATTAGACAAATAAGCATTTTATTATTAGACGTGTATTAAAAAAAAAACAAAAAAAAAAAAAAACACGCCACTGGTTAATTCTGTCATCACTGGTTGTTTTTAAAGGTTGTGTGATTGTTTTAATTAATATTAGTTTTGATTTTGTTTCAGCCGAGATTAATCCGAAAAACACATTTATATACCTAAATAAAAAAGTTAATCATTTGAACTTTGGCATTGTACATATAAATAAGCGACAATAGTGTATATTATTTGTATGGTTTTATGGTTTTATAATTTGTTTTATCCTTATCATACCAATTTCTTCTTGTTTCACTAATATTATGATGCACAATGTTGTGTCCCTTGGTCTTTCTGGGTGTCGTTGTCAATTAACTCAAATTTGTCCGAATGTCAGTTTCCCTCTATTGTGTAATATAGATTTAAAAAAAATAGTACGTTGAATCGTTTCCACCCTTTTCTTTTTCACTCCCTGTCAGTCCAGGTGATTTCCAGAACCATACAAACCGTTTTTATGGTGATGCCCCGTAGCTTTAATCACAATGCCGAAAATGTTGTGGGTGTTTGCAGAGAAGGAGAAGGCGCAGAGCAAGAGCGAGGATTCTTCGGATGACCCGTCAAAGAAGAAGAGACAGCGGAGACAGAGGACTCACTTCACCAGCCAGCAGTTACAGGAACTGGAGGCCACGTTCCAGCGGAATCGCTATCCGGACATGTCCACAAGGGAAGAGATAGCCGTGTGGACCAACCTCACGGAGGCTAGAGTCAGGGTAAGGCCACGGAGAAACTATACGCAATATGTTCGTGTATCTTTGCGTTTCAGTCTTCGAATGCGCACGCCTTCTTATAGCATTGCCCAAGGAATATCTGCAATTGCTAAAATTTATGATGACCCCCGTTTTAATGTTAATCGGTCGATTATATTTATAATATCACGGTCTATATGGTGTTATCGTTACATGTTACCTTTTAAGAATTAAATATTTCCTAGCTACGAAGTGGTTTAATTAAGATGACTATAATGAGCTATTAAGCCGTCTTTGGACACGCGCTTCACATTATAACCTGATCAATTAAAAAAAAAACTGATCAACAAACGAGGACGTGTGTCGCTTTTATTTTTTCTTACAGTTTCAACGTTTTTCTGCGATTTTTACAAAAACGCTTTTTACAAAAATACTGCAATTATTTCAATTAAGTGACACAATATAATCTGGTAGTTTCCTTCAGTAAAATTAGTCATTTATTAAAATTAATATTTTAACACTCACAGACAAATAAGTAAAAGATTTAAGGACTAAAAACAACTCCACGACTGATATAAGACATTCGAAATTCTAAAGGATAAAGAGATCAAATATCTTACTGCAAGCTCAGTTAATATTCGCTGTGTTGTGCAAACAGTGATTTTGTTAATTACTGCATGCAACTGCAGAGATGCAAAGCTTGAATTTTTTTTTTTTTTTTTTTTGGTTGCCGACTTACGTAATAGATCACAAATATCTTCTGTGGCGGAATCCACATCTCCAGGCTCTGCGCTAACAGTTACGACTGGGGAATGTGTATTGGGATTGTCGCAGAATCAACTCACGTTGTTTTGTGAAAGGGATTTTTTTTTGTCTCCATTATGCATTTATCAACACATTTTACACTAACAAAATAAGTCGAACAGACCTGTTAAACACAATACTGTTTGGCACATTGGCCGAATGTAGTTCTTATTTGTATGTTTCAGATCTTAGTTTAATTGCCTTACGACAGGTCACTGCATCCAGTTTTCGGGAAGAAGTGCCGTTAGCATGCTATTATTGTTTATAGTGTGATCTGAATGGCTGTTTTTAATTTATGGCAATACATAATAATCCAGTGATTAGATGTGATTATGTCTACTTTTAGAGTAGACAGGTATTTAATCATTTGGTAGTGATTTTGTCATGGGACTTTTGAATTGCTGCATATTTCCGTCTTAATGAAAATTAACTTTGCTCAGCATATGTTCAGTGTTTCTTTATAAAATAAATGTATTTGCATAATATTTTGTCATAGGTGTGGTTCAAGAACCGTCGGGCAAAGTGGAGGAAAAGAGAACGAAACCAACAAGCTGAATTATGCAAGAACGGCTTCGGTCCTCAGTTCAATGGACTCATGCAGCCCTACGACGATATGTACCCCAGCTACACGTATAACAACTGGGCCGCCAAAGGGCTTACGTCGGCGTCGCTGTCCACTAAAAGTTTTCCTTTCTTCAATTCCATGAATGTCAACCCGCTGTCCTCTCAGACTATGTTCTCCCCACCGAACTCAATCTCCTCTATGAGCATGTCTTCCAGCATGGTGCCGTCTGCGGTGACTGGCGTGCCGGGCTCCAGCCTCAATAGTCTCAATAACTTGAATAACCTCAGCAACCCGTCTCTGAATTCGGGAGTTCCGACGCCGGCGTGCCCGTACGCTCCCCCGACTCCCCCTTATGTATACAGGGACACTTGTAACTCCAGTTTGGCCAGCCTGAGACTGAAAGCCAAGCAGCACTCGAGTTTTGGATACGCCACCGTTCAGAATCCGGCTTCTAACCTGAGCGCTTGCCAATACGCGGTGGATAGACCAGTGTAATTTCCGAACATTGAAACGTTGATTCACAGGAACAAGAGACTGCATTTTTTTCCCTCTCTAATTAAACGGCACAAGAAGACTAAACCACTGAAACGAGTTATACCCCGCGATGGAGTTTTCAGACTAAAATGGAAAATATTAGACATTCTTCGATAAGTATTTTTGTGCTTCGCCAGTGAGTGCAGAATTTGACTGGATATTTTATTTTCTAAGGTTATTTTGAAGTTTTGAATTATGGACATTTATTGACTGAAAGGTTGTAAATATTGAAATGTCACCTGCATTTTATAAAAGCGAATGCTCTTACGCTTAGTGTTTTCAAGGTTCAGTTTAACAAAGCATGTGGAAAACTTAAAGGAATAATGTTTTGCTTGCAAACAAGGGAATGTATATACTAAACGCACCACTTGTGTGTTTCTAATATAAATTTATTATTAAATGTCTGTGTGAATATCGGTTTTAGAGTAGACATTCTGATTATTAAGACGCATCAAATGTTCCTGCGAAATTAAATAGAATTTGTTTTGTGTATACTATTTGGTACGAAATTTTGTTTCGTTTTTCCAACAACAAAAATAAAATATTGTGTTTTATTTAATGGAACTAAATGTATTGTTCAAAAATATTTTTACACGCATTGTTGAAGGTTTGTGTGCCTTAACTTCACGGCCGCCCGTTAAAATTACGGCGAAAATGTAACAGGTGCCGCGAATCCGATTCAGTTATAATAATTGCTTCTGTAATCTGGGGACAACAGCCTTCGCATGCAATACACATTCTGGAGACGCAAAATGCGTCAGAGTAGGGGGTGAGAGTCGGAGTCAGATAAACGGCATTGCATACGTCTATCTAACCCAGGTTTTGTGTGATCACCCGTGCTTGAAATAACGCTGGAATACACAAAAGACACATTCGGGCACTCCTGTGTCATTCAAAATAAACGTGCACCCTAGCAGCTGCAATAACGAAGGATACGACAAAATGTCCTGTTCCTACAAAAAAAATGAACACTGCGCCCCATCCGAAGTCAAAGTCTGCTGGGAAAGTTTCTGCAGCCTTAGAAGTAAACGAAATTGTAATTAAGTTTTGGATGTAAATGTATTCGCGTTGCATTAATGCTGTTTGATAGTACAAAATAATTACATTTCAGAAAAGGCCTGCATTTTAAAATTTCTCATACGTTTGAAGAAGAATACGAAAAGTTACATGTATTTTTTTTGCAAAAGTTTTGACCGTTTTCATTTCGCATATATAATAATCTGAATAGATTTTCTTGAATTGATTCACGTCAAAGAGCTGTATTCGTTATGAGTTGTCCTTTTTGTTGTAAGGTTTTAAGAACCGTGCGACCGTATTACCTCACACCCCTGTACCTTTTTTTCCCCCCCTTTGGTTTTGTATCAGTTTGCTTAGTCTTTGTTTGGTGCAGGAATCTAGCAGACATTAGGGCGCGAAAAATGATTATTATAAATATACTGGAAGTGATGATACAAATGAAAAACAAAACGCCCAAGGTAAACGCCATAGGTAAACGGCGATGCTCATTTAGGAGTTTGCACACAAACAATAGATGGCATTCAGTGCGAGGAGGCGGGTGACTCCTTGTAAGCTCTTGACTCCGGGGCAGGAGTTACTTTAAAACGCAAACGAACGTCAGTTCACAGCAATTTTAAAGCAATGTTAAGGACGCATTTCTGTCCAATCAAGAAATAGGTTCTTCGCAAATTGAAGCACGTCCACAGTGACTGAAGCTTGAATGTGGATATTGGCCGCGATCACGGGCACTTTTCATACATTTCATCGGTAAGTGTGAACATTTCTAATTATTTTCGCGTTACTTATGTTCCTTGGGCCATTTGGGATAATGATTTACACTAGTAACCTCAAGAAGGCTGTGAAATGCGGAGAACCGGCTGGTCTCCGACGATGATTTCTTTTAAAATGGAAAACAACTGAAATCCGTGTGCAGTGGGCGTATTACCTTTAAAGTTCTTGAGCCGCCGAAAACGAACGCGGTCCGAAATGACGCCGCAGGAACTTCCATCACTAATCACTTGCCGGCCGTGTTAGGTTCACATAAACTAACACAGCAGAAAAAAAATGTCCAATTGTGAGCCGCTTTAGGGTAAAGCTTGGTGCTTTCCATGATATTTATTACCGCAGATCATCAATTTATTAAATGCAACCAGTCAAGCGTTAGCATTAAAACGAACAAATTTATGAGCACTGAATCTACTTTCAGACTTCACCCTGAAGAGTCATAAATTACCCATTCCCGAGGTGTTCTCTCCCCGCAGTCTATAACGCGGCGAAATAATGGCCGACGAAGGAAACGCCTTTCAGCCGAACAAACAAGAGTGTCTGGGACCCAATACACATTCTAATAAACATCGGCTGGCCGTGATACCGACAACTTAGTTCTCCAGAAGGAACTTATTTCGAAGGAAAGAAGCCACGTTTCTTCATTTGGCGTAACAGCCTTCATTAAGGTAAGATTACACTTAACCACTGGACAATCGCAGTGGGTTTATTCATTATAGAACGCATGCGCATTATATATATATATATATAACAATCAGTATCACATTATAACTTACACATATAATTTGTGTTCCCATTTGCATGTATTTCCTTTTGGATAGTGGCACTTTTTTTTTATTTGTTAAAAGTTCTGAATGTGTTACATGATATACATGGTAGTTTACCTTTGCTTAATCTGTGACCAGGGAAGAAAAATCAAATCACATATCACATACGCATACGTAAGTCTCGTGTATGCCATAAAAGCCAGAAGCTGAGACAGGTTTAGTCCACGAGTTGCGTACTTGGGGTAAAGATGTCTTTTCTTCAAACATTGAGATGCTAATCTAGGGTACACTGCTCTGTTTGAGTTGCCAGGGCAATCTCTGGGCCATTTTAAAAATGCTGCTGGAGGCTGCATTTTAGGCACGTGCGCTTGTATAAAGTCACGCGAACGATACATGTGTATTTACTGAAGGAGTCATGTAGAGAGTTTTTGCATTAAACCAAATGTGTAACAAATTCACATTGTTAGTGTTTCATCTCCAGTTACTGTGAAACGCAATTGTTCTTTGCCAGGACATAGAAAACCTACTGGCTGGTTTTAGAAGGAATAAACGTATTGTTAAAGTGCTGTGTCATACTGAGATTATACGACATTGTTGAATATTGTATACTACAACAACACAATGATAATGATAATAAGAAGCGTAAATAATAATGAAAATATAAACTGAAACGTCTTTTCTATGTGTACATCCATCTTCCAGGTGCTTATCCTGGACAGCTGCAGTGTAAAAGTTATTATGATACAATTATTATACAAGTCGTAGTCTCGTTTGTTGATTTTAGACTATTAAAAAAAAAAAACAGATGTGTGTGTAAGTGTGCAATAGTTATATACATACACACGCTGTACAAAGTTGTCCGCAATTCTCCGAAAGCAAGATATTATCTGCTGGCTATTTGTACTTTTTTCCAGTAAACAGATTCAAATTTGGCAGTCCTGAACAAACTCACGCTGAAAAACCTTTAATGGATATTGCTTAAGGAAATTTAATAACATCATTAACCAATGGTTTTTGTAAAAATACTTAATATTTCTTTAGAATTCTTTTGTGAACATAATGTATTTGTGGACGTTGGGTAATTCCGTTAAAACACACAAATTCCATAAATTAAAATAAACCAGCCACTGCAGTTAAATGTTAAGGCCGATAACTGGTCGTGATCACTGTAATCCTTGCACCCCAAAAGACCAACGGCGACACAGAATATTTAGCATTAGATTATACGTATTTTGGTTCGTTATTTCTTCTACTGATTTAAAATTCATAAATTGGAGAGACTGTACCAGGCCTTATTCCATATAAATGAATCAATTACATCGCAATACGTAAAAATGGCGATGTGACGATCTGGCAGACAACTGCATAATTTTTGTTCAGTCAACATATTTTATTGCATGAAAAATGATCTGTCACCACAGTGTCCACTGCTTAAAACACCACGAATCATGCGACTGAATACAGATATTCTTCAGTAAAATGAACGGTCTTACTTTGAGCACGACACGGTTACTAGGAGTAAATTCTGCTGTCTCAGAAACATATCGGTATTTCCATTATAGAATCAACTCCTAAACATCCGTTTAAACACCGAACAAGGAATCGAAACTAAACACTACGCGCAAACACAAACGGGCGCTGCTTTGCGTTCAATATTTCGTTAAGTAAGGAAAATGTTTTACTGACATCCGTGCTGTCGGCCAGCTCCGCCTCTTAGCGAAAGAAAAGCATCAATATATTAATTACATTTTATCTATGATGTTATAGCTGACCGAGAATACACAACTGCGCTAAAACAATCCAGACCATCAAGCATTCAAGTCATTAGTCTTTATATGTCCACAAATGTAATAAAGGTTTAAGAAAGGAGACATGTCAGAAACTGAGGTGATGTTAAACGTGACAGCTACGCAAAACACCTTTATCAGAGTAGGGGGGAGTGAAGAAGGGCAGTGGAACGTCTGCGAGCCCTAAGTAATCTAGTTAGTGTTAACGCGCAGATCGCTGAAGTAGACTTGTGATGATGTACCCTGACAGTCCTCATAATTTCTGCGGATAATAAGCCGGGCCACCAGTGCCTGCAGAGACGACAGCCCACGGCTGGCATACAGATAAGAGCGACGGCATCGCGCTTCCCCTGCGCATTTTCTCTTGGCAACGGCCACTACCGATGAATGGGCGGAACAGATGTCCTTCCGTTTCTGCTTAGCACACCACCAGTCATTCCGTGACTGCAAACCTTTTGCTGTCTGGACAGATGGTCAAAGTGCAGGACAGACCGACATCCCTCTTAGGAGTCCTGTTCTGACTGTTCTCCCCGACCCCCCGAACGCATCTGTGCTGTTGGCGCAATCCCTTGCAAAGGTAAAACGTATGTGCCATTTTACAAAGTTGCCATCATAAAAGGACAAAACCAGCATCGTTTTCACTCTATAGCTTGGTCCATCTTCCATCTCTTTATGCAAGTCAGAGAAATTTGCATTAATTATACATTTTGCATGCTGTAATAAGTGTGTGTGTGTGTGTGTGTGTGTGTGTGTGTGTGCATACGCCAGATTTTAATAGAAAAGTTTAAAAGTACCGTAATGAGGGGGGGTTTTGAAAGGGGTCTTTCGGTGAGTCGCCTTACAGACTGTCAAGGTGAGCTCATTCCTCTCGCCACGCGCACACTGCGCGAGACAGACAGTATGGTGCTTGAAGCAGCACTCAGAGGCAGCCATTAAGAGGACGTGTTACACACTGTCCTGCCAGTTCATTAATTTTAATTGGTTAAAATAGCATATTCTTAGTGTTAGAACAGGTTTGTACCATGTGATTCCGAATGAGATGGCTGTTATAGCTTTGAGACTCGGGTATTTTTGTTTATGATTTATAACTCATTTTGGTGTACTAATGCAAAGCAGTGTGACAATGGCAAGCTACACAAATTGCATGCATGGATAAACTGTCTTTAAAGAGTGTTTTTAAAGGTTTTTTTTTGTCAAATTTGGTAGAGTTATGCACAAGATGCAGATTACATATGACTCCTACGGCCCCAGGCATTGCAAAGTTATTGTAGTGCTTCAAGCATTCTCAGAGTAGTCTTTGATTTACAAAATTGCTCTGACAAAACTATAATAGTGGCAGGTCCTGTTGCAAGAATAGCGTCAAAAGAGAAATGGGTGCCACAGAGCAACCTTCTCTTACATCAACACATGGATCAGTGCAGTAACGCCCATGATATATGATGCACTCACACAATCAAAGAGGTATGTTGATGTGTTACTTCAATTTAGTTTAATGGTTAAAGCTATTCGATGTGGTCCAAATTCCTTCAGGAACCTTTCATGACTTGCCTTCATACAGTACTCCCCAAGCCCGTCTAGTGTGTGTTGAGAAAAAGGTTCTTTTCTCATTATGCCAATATGTCTTTTCCAAACCTGTCTTCCTTCCCACAAGCTACAGGATATTTGAGAGAGTGCCATTGTTTATAGGCAATTTGGAGTCATGGGAAAGTAAACTACATGAGGCAATGAAGCAGTCTGGGAAATGTAGTTCCACACAGTGCAGGGGAAACAGTGGGAGCGTGACAAGATTGCTGAAGTGCAGTCACGGAACATACAATGGCTGGTATATATTTTTTATTATTTTATTTTCGCAGTTCTCACAGTGTGGAGTACTCCTAAAAAGAACATAGCCACACATGCTGTGACTTATGATCCAAGCTGACTTTCTTGTTGATGAATGTGTTTCTGTAATGACATTTCTTTATATCATTTGCTTGAATTTAGTTAAATGCTTTTCAGTCTCCATGTGATGTGTTTGCCTAGGTATCTAATTAAATAAATTATTGAAAGTGTTGTGTCCATTTCTTGGTTTTCATTTCATCTTTTTATGACTGACTCTTTACAACTCTGCTGTCTTCTCCAAATCCACTTTGGTCTTTCCTGCCCTGCTCCAGCAAGCATCCCCCCGCCCCATCCTTCTGAGCTAACCACACCCAAGCTCCTGAGGGGTCTGTTATAAACCCCCGCCCATCAAGATTACTAGGTAACCTCCCTCGACTTGCTGCTGCCAGACCTATTGAAAGAGCGAAGATGAGGTAAACATGATGGAAATAGAGGGCTGTGAAACATCATTCAGCTTCAAATACTTCAGCAGATCATGGTATATAAGCACAAGAGAAATAAAATCTCACTGTGACCCTCAAAAGGATAAGCATAATAGAAAACAAATGAGTGAGTGAGTCTCTCTTTTTGTGAGCGAGTCTCTCTGTTTGTGAGCGAGAGAGTGAGTCTTTTTATGAGCAAGTCTCTCTTTTTGTGAGCGAGTCTATTTTCATGAGTGAGCCAGTCTCTCTTTTTGTGAACGAGCGGATCTCTCCTTTCTTTCCCTGTTTTTCTTTTGCTGAACAACAAACATCCTTCTTCCAATCAGAACTAATTGCTAATTCTAATTAGAATATCTTTGTTCTAATCAGCATTCCAACTGATCTCCGGCTTTTCATTTTTCTGCATCCACGGGTCCCTCCTGTCACTGCAGTTCGGCATGCATGACAGGGATTCTCCTCACAATACATTCCTCACCATTCTCCACAGTCGTCCAACTGAATGCTCCATCTTGTTCTTGCCGCTGACCTGCTCTTTCAGCTCCTCTCTGCCCAGCTTTCAAATTCCATTCGTTTGCTGCACATCGAGATTCCAAAGAACATCAAACCCCTTGCTTTCTCCTTGATGGTGATGTTAAGCATTATGCAGCTTCCCAGCAGCAATTACAGGTTTTGATTTTCAGGAAGGCTTAATCATCTCATAACACCTAAACACACTGCTTAATAAGTGAAACAATACAACACTGAGCACTGAAACCTTACAGAATATGGGCAGTTAGAGTTTGAAATGTATCTTGTTAGTGAATTAAGCACTCAACTATGAGTTTGTCTTGGCTTTGTCCAGTATTCCTGTACACCTGCATTATCCTAACTGCAGTGGGACTGTGGGAGAAAACTTGCATGACTTGGGGAGGACATGCAATCTCCGCAAACACGGAGCAGAGGCAGGATTTAAACAGCGCTGTCTACTCAGCCGTTATAGTTTATGTAGGATACAATACTTCATTTCCTAACGACAAAATGAAATGATTTTAAATGGGTGATTGCCATCAGAAGAGGCATATAGTACTTTTGTCACTCAGATTTTGTTCTCTGGGGGGATGCAGACGTTCTTCACAGCTTCTTTCCAGAACTGCTGGTCAAACATCTGTAGCATCTAATTTTGCCCCCTGGAGTGTCTCTAATTGGCCGAGTCCTGGGGCTGCAGTGTTTCTACAGAGACACCCCATCTGACCCCAAGCGACTCTCTTGCACAACGACTCCTCCCCCCTCGCTATCCTGCTTCCAGCCACCAGCACTTCCTGCAGTTCCAGCATGTACGCACCCGATTTCCATGTGCATTTATATTCTACACCTCCTTCTGCGGCCTTCCAGCCCAGAGCCGTTTACCAAACCTGGGAATAAATTATAGGACATGTGATTAAAATATGTGTGACTAATAGCCATTACATTGTAATAACAACGGAACACACAACTAGTGTATATGTTTTAATAGCTATATCATTCTCCCAGAATAAATAAATACCATTAAATGAAGTGCGGACAGGGGCAGAAATTATAATGCATTTTTTTTAAGCAATGTTTACGGTAAATTTTAGGAAGCTGCCTGTAAGTGCTGCAAAGAAATCATGTTGCTTGGACAACCAATTTCACGGTGCCAATGGACCAGATCCATAACTGTAAGGATGTAATCATCTCCTCACACTGTAGACACTTCAGCACAAACAATATTTGTGCTTCAGTCACTCCGGCATCTTCAACATTTTCCACTGGAAATGTGTTTGTTTTAAGTGCAGTCCGGACTGCGGTGAGGCCCAAGAAAGAGCCTGTCTAATATTTCATGTTGTTTTACCTGCGATTTGTATTGACTTTAATACTGGACCCACTACAATATCAAACCTCTGCCAATTCTGTCGTTTAACTTAGGATTCTTCGCAGGCCCCCAGCCAGTTTCGGTTAACTGAACAGTTTGTTCTAAACAGAAATACAACATCCAGGCAAACAGGTTCAGCTCGGATTCATTTTCTACAGAGGGGGAAACCTCTCACGTTTGAAGGCAATGTACTTAGAAGTTCATACCCAAGCAGGGTACAGCATCAGCTGAACAATCGAGGTGCAACGCTTTTAATTAAAAGCTGGCAATCATATTCGTGTTATGTCCCCGCATTTCACTTAAAAAGGTGCCTAGAATATTTAAAGTGTGTGGAATGATTTGCCTTAAAGGAATGGGTGCGGTGATATTTATAAGCTCATAATTCATTTGGTCGTCGCTACGGCTGCACAAGCTTCTGCACATTCATAAACAAAATTGTAGCTAAAGGATAAACAGAGATGACTTAATTAACGATTTAGTATATGGCACACCGAAACGGGTATGCCTGGTACGGCTGGCAGAGGTGTGACCCATACAGTTTTTAAACAGCCGCAAACACCAGATCTCCTGCGTCGACACCCAGCTTGCATACTACACGTTTGCGTAAACTGTTTGAACAATGACATACGAAAACAAGGTCAAATTACTGACTCAAATTCGCATGTGCTGCATTATATAAATAGCATGTTTGGAAAGCAGGTCTCGTGCTGCGGCGCGTGAGAACGTAAAGCGCCGGACAGCAACATGACTGCATGCTTTTCTCTCTCTTTCTGTTTCCCTTCAGTTCCCAAAGCGGTCTGGTGTTTTCACCATTTCTTGCACGCTTACAAAATACCGTAGTAGACACAAGGACACGCCTTTTGAGGCATTCTTAACAGAATCAACGGAGACAGGTGAGATAAAGCAGAGAGAAAGAAAAGCGGCAGACACACGTCAGGTATTTAAATTAAGACAGAAATCAAAGGGGGAGACGTATAAGGATATGAGGTAACAGGACGGGAGGCTGCTGAAGCTTTAAATAATAAGGGACTCAGGCAAATATATTCACGGTGAAAGCCTTTCTGAAATAATGAACTCTTGACAAATTCCATTCCAGTCTCCTCCGTCCTGAGAATCACATGGAAAAGAGATTTTTTTACCCTTAGCAGCCTCCACCTGGTGATAAAATTACTAGCATCGTCTGGGGGGCTTCGTTCACTTAATTTCACCCTCCTAGTTTTTATAGTCACAGTAGTACTCCGTATGACCAGCAGATGGCGCCACATCCATCATCCATCCATCCATCCATCCATTAAAAATTGCTGAATGTTCTTGCAGTTAATGTTGTAAATGAATTTGAAGAAGAGTACCAATCGAATTAATTATTATTTAAATTTGTATTTTTTTTTTTGGGGGGGGGGGGTTCCTACGCTCATGCATGCATGCACCATCTTCCAACCGCTTACCCTGCTCAGGGTCGCAGCTGAACCTTGAGTTTATCCAGGATACACGACTGAAGTAAACACTGGACGAGACGTCCATCCTTTGAAGGGCACATATACACGCGTATACCCACAAATACTATTATTCTCTACGGAGGATTTTGTGATGACAGTTGGCATAACTGCATGTTTTTGGACCGTGGAGTACCTGGAGGAAAACAAAACGACACGGGAAGAAAAGGCAAACAGCAGCCCCCCATCGTGGAGGTGTGAGACAGCATTACTCTCCACCCTCATTAACGAAGCAGGGTCGCGAACAGTTCGGTGTTTTTCTGCACCGGGCTACTCCAGCTACAGGCTGAGCATACGTCCTCTTTTTCCCGGACATATCCTCTTTTCCCCGGACCTTAAAAGATACGTCCGACCGGGATTTCTAGCTAAACAGCCAAAAATGTCAGGGATTCTGTTTATGCTTTCTACTGTCACTCTTCATTGTGTGTGGGTGTCCATCTGCCCCATGCCAACATCCTGCTCCCACTGTCCTCCTTTTTGAAAACCAAAATATGGTCAGCTTAATAGAAGAGATATGTACACTTCAACATATAACAAATCGGTAATCTGTAAATGTATTTTTACGATTGTGAGCTTATGGTTTTAGTGCAATTGGTTCCGCGTAACCTTTTTAAAATCTGTGTTGAAGTGCATAATGCTGCTTTAAAAAATGGAATTAAGAAGCAGGACTACTGAAAAGACTGATCTTTTAAAATGAGGCCGTCTATGAACCGTAAAGGAAAAAAAACTGGAAAATAAAACGTGAGTCAATTAATCCCGGTTAAGAAGCAGCCTGCAATATTAGACGCTTTAGACGAGGGGGTGGGCAGCATACAACGCAATACTCTGGCAAGATTAACGTTATATAAACTTTAAGGGATATAACTGATACATTTCCATTAACAAACGAGAAGAAAGCAGTCATTGTGCTGTCTATCTACTGTTAAACTTCCTATAATGGGTGGACCCCACGACCCGGATCAGGTTAATCAGATAAAAGATGGATGGAAGGGTTATGATTAGATTTTTCATTGATTTAAATGGCACGCCTGGTGTTCAGTTAGTGTTAAGCATCAAATTCTGCCAGAGCTAATTTTCTTTCTATTATAATATGAAACGAGTAGACTTTGTTTTTTTTTTTACAGACGCAACAGCTTACCACAAAGTTGTATCTGGTTCTTCACTTGTCCTATAAAATTGTAGTAGATTTCTGTCACCGATAAGGCGGCTTTTTTGGCCCAGGTGTGTGTCATTAGCGGAGGTCTCTAAGGATCGTGACGATACGAGGTGGAACATTACTCCCACCTACTGGCCATATCAGGGGCTGCCCTTTTTTGCTGTTTCGGATCTGTAAGAACCGATCTTGAGCCTATACAATTAAGATTCCCGTACCCTTGGCCTTTTCACTGTAAAATCCACTTTGACGATATCTGACGACAAGCTAACTAGATCATAGCTCAGTAAGTAACTGAAAGTGACCTACAGACACAAGCAGTAGGGAGAGCTTGACATCTTACATTATGACTTTGGGAACTTTGAACAAGGGTGGTAAAGGGCTAAACTATAAAACAAATTCATCCAGAAAAATCGATCCTCTAGCTTTCTTTTGTAACACAAACATGCTAGAACATCATTAATCATTGCATGTACAATAATAGTTAATGTTATTCTGATTTATTCACTAATGATTTTAAAAAGCTTCAGACAACTTTTCACAAATATATTTGGCATGATTGGAGAAGAACTGTTGATAATCTCAATCCCAAATAGCTTCAAGGCTATCATACTTAATTAAATAATAATATAATATTAATAATAACTAATAATAATAAATGATATTCCCTCCAGTGGTGATGCTTCTCTTTTTATGTGCATCCTCTTGTTATCAAGCTTTTGGTGAGTAAAAGAAAAGGCTTTCCCTCCAAAACAGAAGTAAAGTCCGTCCCTCACGATGGTTAAAGGGGTTGTTTTTACAGAAGTTTTCTGATGGCCCCACCTCCCGTGGACCCTGGGGTCTTCCTCCTCCCCTCTAACACCCCCCGTCTGGTGGGACGTGGCCATTAGGCCGCCTACACGTTAACATCCAGTCACCGCCGGATTGCCTCCCTGTTCCTCTTCCCCGAGCCGATGTTGTTCTTCACTGTTTCCCAGGCCTGTTTCCACATCATTGCCCCTGCACCGGCATCGAGATGCTTCGTGTAGAAGTTCTGTATGTGTTCTACATGGGGCAGGACGGGACCGGGTGTGAGTAAGGCTGAGTAAGATTACACTAACAATATATGGAGGAATGTGATGGAAAAGAGCATTCATACTGAACACAAACTCATCGTACCACACAGGTGTGCTTTGATGTCCTTGCTACTAAAAGATGAAATGGCAAAACCCAGGCACAGGAAATACGAATACAAAAAAAGCAACAAATTGTGGCATCCCTGTGAACTATTTTGTACAGGTCACAGAGGTACTGTGTCCATTTTTATGTGCTACTGAACAGTATCACAACCAGGTGCAAATGACAGCAATGCAAATTCTCCACCCAGATGCGCTGTGACAAGACAGCATCGGTGGGGGTTTTCCACCTTTCAGGTCCCACCGATCCAGTCTTTAATAAGAGTGACACGTTCTGGGCACAGTGGCAGCCCGGGAAACTCGAGCAGAAGAGAGACTGTCATCGGGTCCCATCAGACGTCCGTCTCATTACCTGCCACAGCTGGAGCTCCGTGTTGTAAGTCGCCATAATCCCAGCCACCAGGTGCCCCAGGTTCCTGTTCTTAATGGTGAACCAGAAGCGACAAGATGAGACACATGGGCCTGGGACTTAGAATGGCGTGCTGCATCCTCCTGCTGGGGGGAAATTCCCGTCCCATCGATAGTCATGCTGTGTCCCTAGTTGTGTCTGATCAGATGCCCATTGTAGACTTCATCTAGCCAGTCTTATTGCTTTGAAACAGATGCTGCTAAGAGGGACAGTTATTTTGAAATGAAGACATAGGGAAATAAAGACCATCAATCTGGACTAAAATCAGGGAAATGCAAGTAGCAATGAACTGCCCTTCATTACCTGGAATGTGCTGCTGCTGCTGCTGCTGCTTGTTTGTTTGTTTGTTTGTTTGTTTGTTTGTTTGTTTGTTTTCTCCCCACCCCCACTAGTCAGCCTCATCCCTCTATGTTCTACCTGTTAACAGGGTACTCCCAGTTGAGCACGGTCCAATCCCATGCCATGGCGTTTCAGTATTTCTTGAGCGAAACACATCTGATGAACATGAACACATTCTGTCTCTGGATGGCACTCTCGTTCTTGGCTGCTTCTAGGAGACTGCAAGGGGGAGGCGGGGGAATTGGAGTGTTAGTTCAAATCTCCCACAATTCCACTGGACACTTGGAGGGCATTTCATCCCACTTCCCTGCATTGATGAACAATTAAAGTGCTTAAATATTATGTGAGTCAACTGAGAACTGCCCTTGAGATACAAAATCGCACATGGAAACTCGCTTAACCCTGCGGAGCTGACCCTGAAACAAATCTCTTACATGAAAAAGGCCAACGACGGAACTGGGAGAATCCGTGTTTCATATTGAGTAGAAAAACCTGGACTGCAAAAGTACCTGACTACTCATACGCAAGTATGTCATGAAAGCTAAAGACTGCTCTTACCAGCTGAGCAGATGAACATTCTCCATTGACGCCAGCCCATACCGAATTTTGTCCTTTTCATGGACCAGAGTGGTGCAGCTGTATCT
Source organism: Gymnarchus niloticus (assembly GCA_009936485.2). Classification (NCBI taxonomy): domain Eukaryota; kingdom Metazoa; phylum Chordata; class Actinopteri; order Osteoglossiformes; family Gymnarchidae; genus Gymnarchus; species Gymnarchus niloticus. Next base: position 788,512 of record JAACJT020000092.1, on the reverse strand, counting down.
CCTAAACATCTCATTCCAGGCCTCCTCCGAGCTGGCCTTCTTCATACCATAGTGATACACCAGCCAGCGCCGATTCAGGGCCACACTGAGAAGGTCAGAGCCATGTCAAAGAGGTGCCATTGAATGGGCCTGTTATTGTCACTGCTGTCCTACTTTGTCTGTTCTTTCACCAGAACTTTAACTAGAACCCAGTTTGTCTTTTACGATTCCAAGCTGACCCATAATTCTCTTTACTATTACAAATAAAAAACAAACCCTAACTTCATATACAGTCACATGACTGTTGTAAGATCTTTACAATACATATTCTGTGTCATCCTACCTTAAAATCCTGTTAGTTGTATATTTCCACTCTGTGCCGATATGAAGAAATTGCATTCGTACAGCCATTTTGTTTGCAGTTTGTATTCTTCTTTTAATCTTCCTATGTCATGATGTGAGTGCATCCTGTCCAGGGTGTACTCCAGACTTGAGCCTTGTACCGCCTGGTTTCCTGGTTGGCTCGATTTCCAAAGTATGTAATACATTGTTACGACCAGCAGGGGGCAGGTATACACTGACTTATTAAATAAGGTGGGAAAAAATCAAAACATACGACGGAGTTTTAGGGCCACTATTAATAAAAATCAAAATATAAAACCTGGAGAATAAAGTCATAAGTTACGAGAAAAAGTCGTAACTTTCGAGAAAAAAGTCGTTACTTACGAGAATTAAGTCGTTATTTACGAGAATAAAGTCATAATCATTCAAGGATAAAGTCATAAAGTTACGAGAACAAAGTCATAATTTACGAGAATAAAGTCATTCAAAACTGTGAAAAGGTTCAGGATCGTAAGGCCTTGTAGACTCCCGCTGCTTGTGTTTTAACTGCCAGGTATTTATCCAGGCTAAACGTGTGCTTGTACTCCATAATGTCGGCTCTGACAATGATCAGGTACAAAGTGATTCACCCTGCTGGGTGTTATTTAGGATTTATTTTGTGATTGCATTATTCTGCTGAGAGCAAAAAAAACAGAAAACCACAATTTCTAGAAAAAAAAAAAAAATACTCTTACCATGCCATAAAAAAGGCATCGTCTATGTATCGCATCCTGTCAATCTTAGAGAAAACCTTTAAGGCACCGTAGACAGTTAAGCGTAGAGGGTAATGGTATACTATTACAAGCAAGCATAAAAGGAAGACTGCGTAAAGTCATTAGCCACAGTATCAATATTTAAATTCACTTAAGGAGGTATGATGACAAGACTCCTTCAACCCTCAAAAGTCAGCAGCGGGGTGCACAGTGTACATATTAATACTGTATGGTTCTGGAGTAGCTGAAGGCTCACTGAACTCCATATGAGGTCATTGTAATTGACCCCACAGAAGCCTACGGACTCTTTGTTCATCTTCAGCAGTCCATCCACATCAGCGGCATAGTCAGCCACTAGCTGGTCTGCGATGCAGAGGAGCAGAAGAGACTCATAAATATAAAACAGCATTGAGGTGACACGGTGCCTCAGGAGCTAACACGTGTACAGCTTTCTGCTGGTTCATTTCATTGTTAAAAGACATGCAGTCAGGCTAATTGCTGTTCTTTAAAACTCCGATAGAGAATCATTGGGAGTGAGTGAGTGAGAGTGAGTGGGTGAGTGGGTGAGTGAGTGTGCGTCTGTTTGTGTGTTTCCTACGGAGTACTGGCATCCTTTCAAAGGTGCTAACTTTGTGCTCTGCATTACTGGACAGAGTCATAGTCATAAGCAGTTCATAAGCAGAAAGTTGATGGCTGGAAGATACCAATATTAAAATATAAAAATACTAGAATAACATAAACTGGATGGAGCACCGTGACAGCAGAGAAGCCCATGTTTTGTAAGACAGGACTGAAACTCTGCACCATGCCAGGTTTTCAAACTGAATGAATGTCTTTGTCACAAGAAATATTTGATCAGAGCATCAAAGAAAAGTCCTGGTAGGAGGACAAATGAGCAGGTCTTCATCCTGCCTGAACAATTGTTCCCAATCTTCTCTGAGCCTTTTTTCTTCATTCTTCATTCTCGCTGAATTCATGTTCCTCCCTCTCCCTGAGTCCATGTTCCTCCCTTTCTCTGAGTCCATGTTCCTCACTCTCCCAGAATCTATGTTCCTCCCTCTCCTTGAATCCACGTTCCTTCCTCTCCCTGAGTCCATGTTCCTCACTCTTCCAGAATCTATGTTCCTCCATCTCCTTGAATCCACGTTCCTTCCTCTCCCTGAGTCCATGTTCCTCACTCTCCCAGAATCTATGTTCCTCCCTCTCCCTAAATCCATGTTCCTCCATCTCCCTGAATTCATGTTCTTCACTCTCTTTGAGCCCACAGCACCCTCACTTTCCTAATAAGGCTCCCCTTTAAGCACCAAGGCAAGTAGCAGATTACAGTAGCTAGAGTTGCACCACGGGGACATGAAGGCTCACTTTAGGGCATCTGGAGACTGAGAGAGGTCTGCATTGGGGTCGAGAAGTAACCGTCTCTGAGTCAGCTTGTCCAGAGTTGATACGTCCAGCAAAGGGACATCCATCTGCTTGGTCCAGGTGTCCATTGTCTCTTCCACGGGGAAACCACCTACCTGGTGTACAAAGCCGTCCTTTATGCATCTAACGTTTCCACGGACAAATACGTTTACAGCTAGACGAGCACAAGGTTGAGGACAGTTACAGCTGATGTGATTCGATTCCCATAAGAATTACAATATGTTTCACTTTCGTTGTTAAGTTGCTTGACTGTTGGCTTGTATGATGAACCTGAACAGTTAAGAATAATCTGTAGCCATCACAGAAACAAATTCTTGACATGGAGAAGCCAGCACCAAGATCATACCACAGCAAAAGGCCTCCAAAAATCAGAGGTCTTGGCATTCTTGTACTGGACGTCTTTCAAGTATTTTTGGGGAAAGAGTAAACAGACTAAGTAATGTGAACTGTTGCTTAGAACAGTCATGCATTTAAATACACTTTAGCAGTTGATTTAAATAGGTCTTACAGTTCACGACAAACAATACCGCTTCACTTTTGCTGATACAAATCTCTCTGCGAGCCAAAGCTTAACAACTTGTTGCAACATATTATCAGTTATCAGCAGATAATATGAGCTGCCACCTTACCTGACAGCCCGCCTGGAACATCTCACGATCCAGTAAGTCCACCAGCATTCTCAGTACTGATGCCCCCTGCAGGTAAAAGTAGATGTTGCCGTAAATATTTTGTGGTGAATGATCCAAAAATAATGGACCATGTATAACATCCTCTATACTTATTCTTTGGATGATATTGCAAAAGTACTGAAAAATACTGAAAATGTTCTCAATGATGTCATCTCCGCGTGCATAGAATGTAAAAATGTAAAAAAAATTGTCCAGTAAATTTTAGAACATTTTTTTAAGGTCACGATTTCATCTTACCAGTAGGTGGCACAAATGAGAATATATTAACCAGACTAAGCTTTGTCTTCGAATTTTGCATTGTCATGTACCCACAATTTACAAATGCGACATATATTGTTGTGAATTGCTTGTGTGATCTAGTACTCATATAATATCTATCTGTCCATCTGTCTGTCTGTCTGGCCTTCTAGCTCAGTTGGTAGTTACCTTGTTGTAGGATGTTCTGTCAAAGACAGATGTGATCTCAGCTGGGGATGACACGTTCACAACGATGGCGTGGGATGAGACAAGGGCATCGCTGTCCATGTCAGGCAGGACGACGTTTATGAGCATGAAGTCCCGCTGCTGTCAGGGGGAGGGGGATGGGCTAAATTGCACGGGTCATGGCGAGGCACCCGGCGAATGCGAGCACAATAGCGAAAACACTCACCACGTTCCAGTCTGGCTCTGCCTTGTCCACGCCCACAAACTTGAGGAAGGAGGTGAAGTCTTCACTGAGCCACAAGTCTTTCCACTGTGACGATGTTCCCAGACCATTCTGGTGGGTCCCGTACAGCATGTTACTCGAAGAAATGTACAAACAATTAAAAAATGTGCAAACAATATAAACAGAAATGTACAAACTTAAACACAGAAACTCATGGAAGGGGACTAGGGCCTTAACATCTGCAAACGTTATAAAATTGTAAAAAAACAGCTCTGCAAGGTGTTTCTTCAGTGACGTTTTCTTAGACACACCAAACCTTCATTAAATTTACTTTAGTCACAGTAAAAAGCAAAAATATACCCTATTTTGCTGTTTTAAAAAAATATACTTGTAGCAATCTCTATGAGGCACTGGCCTAAGGTCATGTGACAATGTTTGCTGCTGTCTTTGGGGAGGACATAGCTTGAGTCTTGCTTCTTGGAGTTAGTGACTTTTTAAAGCCACACACTCACTGATGGTCGGTCCCAAGTTTTCACACAGTTCTCAAGAGAGCACTGGCCAAGAACACACTTTTGCCAGGCTTTATCTTAGCAGCATTGATGAGCTTTTCAGTTGGCACACCGTCCCTGTGGTCCGGAACAGTAAACAGAATCTGAAATTTGAACCCCATTTGTTGCATCTTATCCAGAACCAACGTTGGCCATGATGTCTCTTGACGTGATGAAAATAATTATTTATTTCTATTGTAACAAATCCACATCAACTCTGCGTACCCACAACAGCAAGCCAAGCAGGACGGCTTCTGGCTTTCTAACAACCAATTGAACTTTCGATCTGGCTTTTGGGTCTTGTTATCAGCACTGGGGGAGACACGTTGGGTGCGTACTTCCAAATACTCCCAAAACATCCTGAGAAAACAAGGCTGCTTTGTTCGTTCAAAACAATCTCGCAGACACAATATGGGATTCAAGCCAACAACCCTACAATGTCACACCCTGAGGCGGCCTATCAATGCAACCAATAAGTGAGGGTTTTCTATTTGTTAGTAACTGGTTTGTAAGCCGACGGCGACCTATGCCTGTTGCATGTCAAAATATAACCAGTGCCACTGACATTTGGGCAAGAACTCCATGTTGAGGAGGATGGACCATATCAGGATGTCCCCTGTACAGCCATTTCAAACCCAACTGATCTTCTCGCAGCATTAAGGTGACACTGGAGCGCTGTTGGCCTCCAGCCACCGGTCTTACTGTGGCCACCCTGCCACCACCATGTCCTCACCTGGTGCACCAACTTGTGGGAGATGACCACAGCCATGTTCTTCATGTTGCAGGATGAGGACCCACTGGCATGGTACAGGTTATTCTCCTGGTAGGTGATAAGCCCCCAGTTCTCCATGGCGCCTGCACCAAAATGTGGTATGGTGATCTTGTCTGTTGGGGAGGTGGATTGGGTCTGTAGCTCTATCATGAACTCCTGCAGACCCTGTGGATCTTGCCCACATGTAGCTGAAGCACAAGCTCCTGCTTGTCCACATATCACAGTGATTTCTTAGCCTGAGACGTCTTCTTATTAGCTGACAGAATCTCGATTTTTTGAAAAGGTTTTGGCAGGGGGTTGTAGTACTGGGCAGTGAAATTATCACCTTTAGTCAATACAGTCTCACCAAAACCATCACTGGACTTCTTAAACCAAACCATAGGAGAGCAAATGAAAGCATGTCACACCTTAAAGGTGATTTCTTACAAATCATTGTTACATCTTACTAAAGAGTCACTACATGTCACATGACTCAAGATGCATGCTTTGTTTTACCTCAGTTGACATCTTTGAGAGAGCACTGTAGACGGCGTCATGTGTTATGGAGATTTAGTAGCTGGCCTTTTTGTTTGGTTCGTCAAAACAAGGAAACATTTTACGAGCATCGGTTAGCTCATGGCTGGTGGTGGCAATTTTTCTGGAAATAAAGGGAAGTTTGACTAAATCAGGGGACACATGATCAAATGCCTCACTTGAGTTAGAGTTACGCTGCATTTACCACAGGAGCGGAGTGACAACCCAAAGGGCGTCGCAGTGAATTGCCATAGCCCTTAGCTCAGGGAGAACATTGTCACTGTTGGAATAGACAACAGAAAACCTTATCTCTCTGTCAAGGTGCTATCCAAAGAATATTGTCTTCAGGAAGCACAAATTTAAACACCAATTTCAATTAAATAAAGGGAAAGTTTTACATTTGATGGTACTCCCCTGGTTGATATCTTGGTGACTGTAGAGAATACCTTGAGTGGGTCAACATGTCTATTTACAGATGTTAAAAACATTGTCTTTTTACACATCAAGGCATTCCATGACCATCTTTATAATCAGTTTTTTTCAATTCCTAAGGTCTGTCCTCCATTCTAGCGAGGGAAATGAATGTCATGGTTGTATATCAAGTTTTTCCAAATGTAGTATTCTGTAACTAGGCAACCAATCAAGTGCGTATCTCTACCTTATGGGATTGGCTCCAGGCCCCCCTATCATCCTGACTGGGATAAGCAATTTGAAGTTGGATGGATGGGTGGATTTTCGGTAACACAAAGCTCTGGCCTGTGGAGGAAAGTAGGTTGTTTAGCAGATTTTCATCTTACTGATCAAATAATAAAACACTTAGTCCATACCCACTCAGACAGTACATGATATGCAATTAAATATTAAACTGGAATTCCACTTAGGATTCTATACTTTAAGCAGTTATAGACAAAGGTACAACAAATTTAGGGTTGAGAACACATCATCTCCCGATTTTAGGCTACCAGAGCAGAATGATTAAGGCTTCAACACTGGCTGTTATTCATGACGTTTCCCCACTTCAGACCTGTGGCTTTCAGGTCACCGGTCCAGATTATCTGGTTTCCCGATTCATCATCACAGCACTGATGCCCACCCGCTCACTAAGTGCCCGCGCTGTCCCTCCGGGGTGAGGCGTTAACCAAGCCTCTCTGATTTATTTTGAACACAGCTTAGAGTGCACACACTCCTATGTGGCAATGTGTGTAACATTCTGCCATGCATATTCATGTATACACAAACACAGAGGCTGACTTACTTTGTCGTCCCATTCTCCTGGTAGATGGTTCTATAGAAGCCCACAAGAGAGTCATTGAGCATTCCTTGGAACCCCAGGGTTAGTATGTAGTACTCACTGGAACTTGTGGGTGTAAGCTCCACTGTGGTTTCAACCACTACATACTCTAGAGGTTTGTATTCAAAGCATCTCTTCAGGGGCACCTGCTGCAACCTCACCCTGGTCTTCCTCTGTAACCTTGGAGGGAAGCTGACAAACGTCTCTCTGATATGCAGCCACAGGTGTCGTGTGGTCTTTGTGACCACAACCCATACAGAGATGTTTCCGCTGTAGACGTCAGTGTCCAAATCGGGCTCCATGTGGACCGGAGTGACATACACAAGCAGTCTGAAGTTCTTCCTGTCTCCAGTGTTGTCGGAGGAGAATCTGCACAGACCTCATTCTAAAACCGTGGGTGCGATGCTCGTGTGGGTTTCTTCCTTGGCAATTGGAGCGGATCTGGAGAAGCCCAAGCCGAGGCCCACTGCGACAGCCGTAGCTCCTGCCAGTGTTACACACCGTACGGCCATGTGTCCGCCTCTGATGCAGCACTGCCTGTTTTTTGGTCAAGTTCCATGCTCTCAACCACGGCTACCTCAGTAGCCAGGACGATCCAGCTTAAGCGTACGAAGATACCCAAGACCAACAAAGAATGGGGACCCCCAAGAATCCTTGGCGTGACAAGGAAACACAAGAGAGAGCTCACATTCCCAGCCCTGAGCCTCCTGCTCCAGCTAATTTCTTCCAGGTACTGACAGTTCTCTTTCTCGCCCTTCCGTAGTGGGAGGAGAAATTGAGAACTTGTGGGATGGAGAAAACACGCCTCTTGGAATGCTCTCCTAGGGTTAAACATAAAATAGTTAATCAGCAGTGGAAGCTAACCACGCACCCCAGAGCACCCAACGTAATACCTTCACCTTAAGGTACATTACTGTAAGACACTAAAGGCCACTGTGAAATGATGCAAACACCATTTCCGACCTTGGGATATAAAAGCTGAATTAACCAATTAACATTATTTTATCACAGTTGACGTCCAGATTTTTTTCTCGCCGTGGTTTATTAATTATGAAATACTGTTAAGCACTCAAGTCAGCTTTGACCTGTTTTTGGAAACTAAATTTGAGTTAATTTTAGACTGAGAACAGCAAGCAAAAAAAAACAAGGACAATTTGTAGATGAGTGAAACACAGAAACAGAAAAGTAAATTGTGTCTATGCCAAACAGCACAGCGTGTAACGTGCTCTGGTGATGGATCAACATCACTTGTCTGGCCTTGGGGGCACGGACCATTAAGCATAGTAAACAAGTGATGCAAAGACTCAACCATAATTAAAAAAAAAGTTTGTTTCATTGGAACAAAAAGCATGTTAGTATTTCAAAGAAGCAAATTTCTCTACAGCTAATGAGCCACATGCATGACTTCTTTTACCACTGAATGTAACGCATCAGCCTGCCCAAGACGTGATTCACAAATTAAAATAAAAAATTGAGAAAAAAAGAATAATACCTGACATGTCACACGTCCGGTCTGTGAAAAACACCAGCGATTTCTCAGACTAGGAAGTGCGTCAACCTCCCTTTGCGAATTCAATGCCTCCTGAGATACAACCTCAGAAAACAAGAAGGAAAAGAGTGTAAAATGTTGTCCCTGGGGTCCTGCACAGCGTTCTTCGATGAAAGGCAGTCCTGGGGAAGGCTGTCCTGAGGGAAACAGGACGTGCTAGGCCCCTCAGGACCATCTCTACTGCACAAGGTCCTAGCTTCCCCTGGACACGTTAAACACACACTTTGTCGATAAGCGGTATGCTAACGGCTTATGTTTTCTGCCATCCTTCACAATCCGTCCGCCGCATTTTCTCTAAATTAGACTATGCATATTTATGTTTTATTCTGGGCTCCAGATGACACAAAAATCTGAGCTGAATTTTTTTGGATTACAATACTTTTAATTTTTCCACCCACTTTTTTTGATCCACTCAGTTGACATTGGACAATAATATTCATTTTGACTACAGTTTCAATTTGTACACTGTTACAAATTCCTGACTCATTGCAGGCTGTGGTGTTTAAACAGTGCTCAATTGGTACTGCGGGGCCCAAAGTGTGCCAAGAAAATATCCCCCACACCATTACACCACCACCGCCAGCCTCAATTGTTGATATGAGGCAGGATGGGTCCATGTTTTAGTACGGGGGCCCCTTAGTAACAATTGAGTATTGTTTAAATGCCACAGCCTGAGTATTTTTGATGACCATGTCCATCCCTTTATGATCACAGTGCAACCATCTTCTAATGGCTATTTCCAGCTGGATAAAACGCCATGTCACAAAGCTCATATCATCTCAGGCTGGTGTCTTGAACATGACAACGAGTTCACTGCACTCAAATGGCCTCCACAGTCACGAGATCTCAATCGAACAGAGCACCTTTGGGATGTGGTGGAACGGGAGATTCGCATCATGAAGGTGCAGCCGACAAATCTGTAGCAACTGTGTGATGCTATCAGGTCAATATGGACCAAAATCTCTGGGGAATGTTTCAAGCACCTTGTTGAATCTATGCCACAAAGAATTAAGGCACTTCTGAAAGCCAAAGGGGGTCCAACCCGGTACTAGCGAGGTGTACCTAATGAAGTGGCCGGTAAGTGAATATGTATATAGTATGTGTGCAATATTATATTACTATTTTATATAATATTATGTGATGTACAATATTACTAGTAATATTATAGAGTGGATAAGTGTATATATCTACAATTAATTTATTTAGCAGATGCTTTTGTCCGATATTTGACTGGTACGCTATTTTTGTCACTGCATAAAGCTTGAGGTGGGTCAAGAATATCACATTATTCTTAGGCTAACCCCCTTTTTAGTTTTCATGCTGAAAAAAATATCTTTGTGCAGTGCTGTTTGAGCATTTAATCCTTTTAACACCAAAGAGGGAAATGCACTCCAAAATAAGGCCAATTCTTTCCCCTGCTATGCTGTAGAATGGATTTATTAGCTTCCTTAGCTGGGATGTGCCTCACTCCCCTTATTCCAGGGTTGTGGGGGAGCCTGGGTCCAATCCCAGGCACCCTAGAAGACAAGGGTGGGGCTGCCAGCCTTTTGAAGGGTCTGTTCTCACACACACACGCCCCTAATAGTCAATTTAGACATGCCAGTTAGCCAACACTGCTTGTCTTGGGACTGTGGAAAAAAAAAACTGTGAAGCATCGGGTGAATATGCAAACTCCGTGGGACTTCAAGGTCCAGCGCTGCATATGCAAGACAACAGGGCTAACCACTGAACCACCATGTCTCAAGGGCACTCCTTTGTCCCAGAAAACCACAAAGACCGTAAATAATAAATACAATCAAACCTGTAATATTCTCAAATTCTAAAGACCTGGCATCTTTTCCCGATTGATTTTAAAATGCAGTCTGAACACAAAATAACGAAGAACATAACTGAGTCGGGTGACAGTGCCTTATTTACAGTAACAGATTAAGCACGATAAATGATTTCTTTAAGGTCAAAAATGTTATTACACATCTGCATGGACCATCTACTCACTGACCTCCCATGCTCTGTTAGATTCTTTTAAAAAAGCCAAGCAAAAAAAAAGATAACAAATCAATAATAAAACTGCATGCGTTAATGCATATTCAATGTTAAGTCGAGGATTAAATCTCATGAAGCAGGTGCATTTGTGACCATCTTGACAATGCCATTGCAAATTTTGAGGAGTTGGAATGGGCAAATGGACTACTCGTATGTTTTAGCATACAAGATCAGGGGAGGATCAAAGTCAAAGCGAGGTTAAATCAGCTCCTGTAATTTTTACTGAGCTGTTACAGCGGTATGTTTTGCCAGAAATGAAATCAAGCAACAGATTCTGTGGCTGGATTGAAATCCCAGGCTCACATCACCTATTGTAACCCCCTGTACTTAGTTAATCTAGCTGAACAGATTCAGCAATAGAATTATGTGAACTGATAAAGTCAATATTAGCCAACACTCTGACATTGCCAAGCAAATATTGCCTGGGCAGGAACAGCAGGTGAGTTGTGCTGTCAGGTGACAGCTGAGATGTATTTTGTACCTGGATGTTACCTTCACTGCCCTTAGTTTGAGCAGATGAGTCCGAAAACCAGTGGAGATGAAGCAGAATATGGACCTTACTTTGATGATCCAAAACCCTAAACCTGACTTTCTTCAACTCTCTTTCGGTGGGGTCCCAAGATCCCTCGTTTAGGTTTGCATGGTAATTACAATATATGTCTCTCTGAAAGGAAATAGAATAAATCATTGTTATGTATTGAGAACGGTATGCTATTTAATTTTATTAATGGCACATATTTAATTTTGTTTTGCGTGTCTAATAAACCTCTGTTTGATTTTATATATTCCAGACTGCAATCAATTCCTGAGTTACAAGATACTGGCACAAAAAATACATTTTTCTGCCAAAGGCATGGGCTTTTTTATCAGGTGGTGAAATGCTGAATACCGGCTTGCAAAACTATAGTCAGAATAATTAGAGATAAGTCTGAAGTCCGGACAGCGTCGAACGATGCAGCGATAATCGAGGTCGGTCCGCAGAAATCATACCACCACTAAGTTACATGCCAACTTCTGACTCTGACTGTACTCTCGAGTCCACAGCTCCCTCTAGAGTTCATAACGTTAAATTACATTCCGCGAGCAGAACGTGACTCTCCTCTTTTAATTAATGGGGATATTTTTCTTATGCGCTTTCAACATTGTCACATTTTACTTGTTTCAGCTGTGCTAAATAACATGTTCGACTCCTTGTATGATTGAATAAGATAGTTCTTGATAGGTATTGATAATTTAAAAATGATGTTTTGGGACTATTTCCATTATCCATGCATCCATCTGTCTTCTAACCACTTTTCCTGAATATTCTCATTATGTACAGCTTACGTTGTACAAGCTGCATCCCTTAATTAGCAGCGAGCCCGTGCGCATTCTTAGGGTAAGGGAAATTTATCAAATTAGATTTGTTAGCTGACACCTTCATCCAAATTCACAGTTTGCACCTATTTATAGAGTAGAATGTTTCACCACAAGGTAAGAATCTCACCCAAGGGAAAGGCTTCAGTTGGGTCTCGAGCACCGACTCAGCATTTGCGGCATGCAGTTACGCGCAGCACGCGCTGTAACAAACAGGCTAGGTAACGTGATAGTTATCGATCGCACAGCAGGTGGCATAGTGGTTAAGGATCCCGGCCGCGTTTAAAAGGGCTAGTACATATACAATAGGGGGGTACTTCTAAAAACCGAAGTTACTTTGGTGTGTACATGCGTACAATACTTTAGCTACATAGGGAAAGAAACTACGACAACTTAAACATAAAAGATAAAATAATAATTGGTTTAGTACCCTTGTAAACGTTTTGCTGTAGAATAATACCGGCGTTTTTACACGTGGAAGAAACTGTGCTTTTATATATTTAAAAATAGGAATTTTTGAATCTGGTTAAATTTAAATACGTAATTTCACTCTGTAACAAAATAATGTAAGAGAGACATGGTTCCCATCAACATTTTATTGACTGTACAGGGACGAAGCGGATGATGCAACCTCAAGGCTTTAGGACCAAGAATCCACCACCTTTCTGGAGAGGGCGTATGCCGGCTGGAGGTGGAAGGCAGCATATAGACTGACATCCAGGAGAAACTGCAAGAGTTGTCCGGCGGCGGCGAGAGCGATGAGAGAGAGGGGTCACAGCTGAGACAGAGAGAGCGATCTGGAGGAAAAAAAAAAAAAAAGCAGTGAGATCGAAGCCCCCTTTCGTCTTGCCAGACCCCTGAACAGGTTCAGCCGGAAGACGCCGAGTGAACATGTCAGTTCACGCTTTGCAAGAATACGAATTTGAAAGGCAGTTCAACGAAGATGAGGCTATTCGATGGATGCAAGAGAACTGGTACGTTTTCAAGAGGTCCGAAATAAAATATGAATCATGTCCATTTATTATCCCTCGTGTAATGCAACCTGTCCAGGATCGGTGGATGGATGGATGGATGACATTGTACGAGATGTCTTATATGTGAATAAAATCTATATACATGTATCATGGACTTACACACCGGCGAGCATGTATTTATTATAGTGGATTTGCGCTTATTGGGTACTGGTGCATCTTAAGATGATTAAACTGTGTGATCAGTCTGATATTAACTGTGCTCGCCTTGCTTTTTCTGGTATGACTCTCAGTGATTTTGTCTGCAGGAGGAGGAAACATGTATATTTTAAGCATGGCAGTTGTAATCAGATTCCGGGATATTCAAGGCGACGCTGTACGGTCATCCGCCTCCTTCCATGACACGGGGGAATTTCATCCTCTTAGATGTGAGCCCCGGCCCCGGCTGTGAATGAGACGAAACCATCGCAGGCCCGGTGCCGGGACTGGAGGGTTGCGATTAAGTAACAAATATGCATTCACGTTTTCCGGGGCACAGTGAGAGGAAACGTCAGCCCACGTGTTTTTATCATGGCTCTCCATCGATGCGCTCGTCCCATCCCCATTCAGTTTCATTAGCAATAAGCCCCCTCTGCCATGAATTAAACGAGATGTTTCCTCTGCCACCCCATACAGCATCCCACCCGATCATGCATCCGTCGGCCGATCGCAGCTCAATTTTCACACGGCGAGATGCTTGAAGGGTCCGCTTCCATCGGCACCGACCCACTACGGTGGATCCACTGTCTGGTTTAAGGCTCGTCCCGCAAAGTAAAACCTTTTTAGCAGCCGGATGACATTGGGAGCCGAGGCTGGTCTAAATATAGTGCCAAGACAGTGGTAACATCACAAAAAGGTGGATACATTATGACTAATTCCGGCATCAGCCTCGCCACATGTCGCCCCAAATGTTACAAAATATCAACGCCAATTAACATTGATACTGTTACTAGGCTGGGAGCAGTGGCATGGGATATACTAGGCTACCCTCTGCATAAATCATCAGTTTAATCGCATATGAAACACGTATAGAAGACCTTCGACATGATTATTTGGGTGTTTCCCGAAAGCAGTGCCGCTTTTCTCATATTCATTGTATTTGCAGCTTGAGAGAGTGGATTACTAGCGCGCGCAGGAGCTCTTAGAGAAGACTGAGCTGCTCTTTGGTTCAGCATTATACATGAACACTAAACACTCCAGGTCGTTTTGCACATTCGCAGCGATCCGTTCTTGTGTGGGTGTGTGTCATAATTTTATAACGACATTACACGTGTTTGTTGCAGTTTCTAAGAATATTCCTATTTGCCTTATTTTGGCATTATAATATATACCATGTATGTCATATGCGAAATTATTTACTTATTGGGACGGTGAATTGCTTCTTTGGTACCACAGACACGGCCTGTCGGGTTCAGTTCGAAACGTAGGCGACGATGTAGCGCCGCCGTTCGAAATAGACGAAGCGGCCGTGCGGTCCTGAAGCGCAAACTGGCGGCCAATCACAATCGTCTTCTGATGTCTGCTGACAGAGTTTTGACCAATCAGGCTGCAGCTCCGCTGTGCCGACCCTTTCCAGGAGGGCTTGCATCATGTCAAGCTGTCACATACATGGGCTCAGATACCAAGAAGCCTGAAGCGCGGCCAGCCAGTTTTTTTTTTTTTTTTTTGCTGGTTTTTTAAATGAACGTGTAAATATTGGTCAGTCTACCTTCTAGTTTTGTCATTAAATATGAAATGTAGCGAAATTCCCAGCACCATAAGTGGAATGTTTTAATGCTAAGACATTTGTTACACCTCTAAGCATAACCTTTAATAACAGCATGAATCACATTAGGCGAATCTGCTGTGATCCAGACGTTTTCAGACATGCTAGTTATTTTACTACTGACTTATCATTGTTCTCCCCATTCAAGTCAGTATTTGAGTACTTAATACACCCTGTTCTTGCATTTTGTAGATATGTTTTTGAAAAACATACGCAACGCTTGTTAAGCAGATCGACACGTTTTTCCTTTCCAGGAATTTTGGACCTGCACTAACAAAGAGTTTGAATTACGAAATTTATTTAGGAGGCGTTTACTGATTTAGAAATTTGAGCGTTGCAATAGTTCACCTTTTAGACATTCCCACCTATTAAGTGTGAGAAACATTTCAGGAAATTCTGTTCGGGTGGCACAGCAGAAGGACCCATTGACTAAATATCACATTACCCTTAACAAGATACTCCCTAACATTGTTACTTTAGCTCCCGTCTGGTGGTGTCAGAGGCCACGACCTTCAAGCAGGAAGAGACGATGCTTTGACTCGGACCGGGCAGCTGTAGTACCACATGCGGTCAGTGGAGCCATGTGCACTGGATAAAGGCTGGTTCTCTCTGGAGTAGAGGGTGACTTGGCATTGAGGAGGCAAGAGACCATGTCATGACCAAACAGGAACACCTCAGCATCACCAGAGGCCCTGGGCACCATGGCAACCACAAGCATTATAATTTAATTGGTTGTTGTCAAAATTAATGACAAATTTTCCAGATGCCTCATTTAAAGAATTTTCCTCATTTCCATCCATCCATCCATCCAGCCAACCAGGCAGCCATCCATCCATCCATCCAGCCAGCCAGGCAGACATCCATCCATCCATCCATGTTCTGTAATTTTTCCTCCAGTACGGGTATGCAGCCAGCCCAATGCCTATTCCAGGAAGCGTAGCACAGACAGCAGGGGATACTCAGGACAGAATGACAGTACCTCACACTCTCATACACCAAGGGCAATTTAGAGTCACCAGGTCATCTATTTGAATTGTTTTCAAATTGCGGGAGAATCCTGGAGTATCTGAAGGAGACTTGTATTAAAACAGGGAGTACAGAGGGCTGGAGTCAGGATTCCAATCAGAATTCAATCCTGCAGGTATGAGGTCACCATGCTCCCCAATATGATGATATATATTGTAATTGTGTGAGGGAAACAAGCTAATCTATCACATTCATGGATAAGAGTCCAGTCTTTCACTTCCATAAGCCATATCCTGAAACATCCAGAATGCTCGGTACTTGTCCTTCAATTAAGAAATGGCTCGTCTTAACTCTCAGATGTAACTGTGATTCTTACTTTGGGTGTTCCGCTCGTACACTGACAGAGTCAAGAAAACATAGTGCAAAGTCAGAGTAAGCATGAGTCAGCCGAAATCAGAATGCGTATACGTCGCACAGCTCCTCCGTGATGGAACGGTGAAAGCGGCACTGCCCTTCCCAGCAGTCGCTTAGGAAGACAAACAAGCAACAAATTTGCTGTAAATTTCTCCCTTACAAACAGATGCTTGGTGGGGGTGTTACTCACAAGCTCGCAGGTTCCTTGGCGCTGCTGAGGGATCATGCCGGTTGCTGACCAGTCGTTGACTGAGAGCTGTCAGTCAGCTTGGGTCATGCTGTCATTTCTGGCAATCACAGGTGTGCGTGCTGGCGCTGGGTGTCCTCACCTCTGACTGAAGGAGTGTTTTCAAGGACAACTAGTGACATGGTTGAGGACATGTGGGGGACCCAGGGCGTGTGTTAGCTGGGAAGGAGGCGGCGTGTCTCCATGCGCAAATGTGTGTGTTTACAAAATGGGCTCACAGGTGCACCCAAGTTTGCTCCATAGAACGCCTGGTCATCAGGACAGTTTATGTGATTTTTAAAATTGGTTTAATTTTTTAAGCCTTCCGTTCAGAGGGAAGGTTGGAGGTCACTGTTTTTTCCCTCCAGATGGAGGTCCATAGGTGGTGGACAATAAGTCTGTTCTTCTGAACAGGGAAGCCCTATTACCTTCATAATGTGGGTTTACGCTGCTCGTGAGCCTCTGCATGACTCAGCTCTTTTGGGATTTGGTTCTCCAGCCGTTACTGATCTTTATATTGTCACTGCCACTGCAAGCAAAGGTTCAGGGCCGTAAAAACAAGAGGATCGACTCACAGAATGCATTTCCATGAATAATTTAAATGAGCTTTTTATTTTTGCCCTGTTGACACACCCTTATTTTCACTAGTGACTAATATGAGAGTGAGTTGCCATTGAACCTTGGGTGTGAATTGAGGGCGGAAACTAAAACAGCCCATTTTTTTTATAACTGCGTTTCTTCTGAAAAACGTCATGATGCCACCGTGTTTTTTTTTTTTTTTTCATTGAGGGGGTAGGAAAGGTGACAAATAACTGTCTGACTGCTTACACAATAGCAAGCTTGATCCCTGCTCCTTTATAAAAATCCTAACCAGCATGTTTATTTTAAGCATCACACACGGGGATGTACCTGAACGTTACAGCTGACAGTCCATCCTTAAACCGGTCTCGGAAACGCACCGTATCTCTGCACTGTTTTGCCTCCCCTGTAGTAGACGTGTCTTCAGAGGACGCCATGAATAATGGCAGGACGGGAGCACCGTGTAGCTGGCTGTGCCTCCTTAGATGAGGTAGCTGGGGGTGTGCATACCAATGTCGATAGCAGCTAGCTAACAACCGCCACTTTCATCAGCCGGCGTCTGGTGTCTCTCCTCAACCGATGTGTGCAAAACTCGCACCTCCATGTGTTAATTGAGCTTCGGCAGGGCTGGTTGGACTTGGTGATGAGACGGTTTGGTAGCAGGTATTGACATGTTTCGGGGGTTGTATAATATGTCATAATTAACCCTGGGCTGAATATAGGCAAGGTTAATTAGCAGAACTATAGCCTTTGGGTTTTGTCGGAGAATCTGAAGAGATTGTCGCTATTATTTACCAGCCATGGAGACTTCTAGGTACAGCAAGAAAGACCGTATTTAAAAACGGTGATGGACAGTGTAATTTTAGAGTTATGAGCCCCTTACGCCCCAGTCAGGTCTTCGTTTGGCCCACTGCCACTGGAGACAGTTATCAGTGGGTTGAGCCGGAGGTGCTGTGGCGTGGTACATGCTACCGGGCTTTTAGCCCTTTAGGGGGACCTCTAGTGCCCTTGCATGCACTTCTACACATTCCAGCACCTGCGTGTCATCCTGGGCGGAGGCGCCGTTACTGCGTCTTACCGCCACCCTCCCACAGAAGCGAGTGACCAGCTAAGGAGCTGTAAATGGAGCATGGTGGACTAACTGGAGGGTCTGTCGAACACAGAGTCGCCCTTTGCTCAGAGAGATGATTCCATAATTCACTGCAGTGCTGCAGTTTGACAGAATTAAAACAACACGCAACATCCTTTTCCCTGTACCGGGGTAGGGACAGGGTTCACATTCCCGTGTGAAGCTGCCTCCGCAGCTTCTATGTGAAGCCATGAGGCATGACTTAGAACTCAGAATGACATGTGACTCACGGGTGCAGCAGAAACATGCTTTATGGTTTCCACCGAGGCCTTCCAGTACAAAATTGTAAGCATAGTTCAAGGAGGAACGTTCCCCTGACGTCTGCAGTGGGGTGGTTTGGCCTTGCCACTTCGAAGGCCACTGTCAGTACTTTATTTCAGCATGTGCTTTTCTAGTGCAACAATATTGCATGATACGTGAAACCACGTGAATTCATTTTGTTCGCCTACCTGTCTGGAAACAGCCTACTCAGTTATTTAGCATTGCGTCCAGTGTGCAATGGCTTAGGCTCCCTGACGGCCAGTCAGGACCTGCACCTCCCCATCCCTCTGCCAATCCTCTCCTCAGGAAGAATGGCTTTGCCTTTCGTAGATGACAGTCACTCGGCCTCTGAAGCTTTTGAGATGGGGATGGAGAACAGATGCTACCTGAGATCATCTGTCAACCTTGGGTTCAAAGGGCATTGCCTGTCCCTCACGTAGCTGAACATCACATGTTGTTTGAACTCACAGATGGGGCCCTGGGGGTAAGAGTTAATTACCAGACCTTGTTTTTTTTTTGTAAAAGCTGATGGTGTTTTTATCCTGTCCCACGGATCTTGAATGAAATGTATAAGAGCAGAGAGTCGGTGTGCTAGGAGCACTAGTTAAGACACTGGAGACACACAGAGGGAAAAGAGTGGCATGAGGTTGCTGAGCTGGCTGGGTCACACTAGAAGTCTGCTTAGGGCAGGTTACAGGACTTGAACCTGAGCCGGAGAGTCTGCCTCCCAGGCTGATTCTCGGCATTGCTTCAGCGCTGCCAAGCCTGGGCCCGATGGAGGCAAACCCTGGGATGCTAATCAGTTAGTGCTCAACATCTGCATCTCCTTCAGGGAGTGGCTGGGTCACATGACACAGTGTATCCAGATGCACTGGGCCGTCCTAAATGGCAACAAACAAAACGACATGTGAGATCTTGGCTCCGAGGCTGTTAGTGGAAGAGCAGTGGAGGTATGTATGGGCTGGAGTGAGAGATGAACGTGTTTGCAAGGAGGATTTGATGGAGTGAATGTTCTGGTATGTCTGGCATGTAGTTCTTTCTGTTCCTAAATTTGAGTGACAGGCTTTAGACAGGTAGGCCTCTTTTATGACAGCTTGCAAGTCAAGAACAGATGAACACAGGCACTCGGTGGCTTGTTTGTCTCCGCTCAGTGTGCTTCTCTCGGCAGTGACGTCTTTCTGGCACACTGTCCCTAACAAGCACCGGACAGGCAGCGGGGTGTGGCTTCGTGTAGGAGAGGCTTGTCCCGTGGAGCAAAGAGGGAGGTCCAGAATTCATGCATTTTGATCTGTCACGTGTCACACAGGAGGACAAGAGTGCCACATGCTTGTGCGGTGTCACTGTCCAAGGTTCTGCTGTGAAAGGGATCTGTTCCCTACCAGACAAATGAGACCGTCTTTGAAGTAAATGGCTGTCTGTGCCAAAGTTTTACAAAGGTGGACCGTTGAGGAGACGAGACGAGAGTCGGCTCGTGTGGTTAATTTACAACTTCATCGGCTTGTCACGTCTGAGAACCTTGGCTAACCCGAATTCTTTGGGCGGATGAATAAATAATAATTGGTTAATAGTAAGATGCTTTAGTTAAAGGTTGCGTAAATCTTGTAAAGAATGCACTGAACCTCTCTCCCCATGGATGTTTCTGGGGACATTAGTCCTCGATCATAGTGACCTGCCACTCTGGCTGTGGGCAAGATGCTTTTGGGACTGTGTGGGGCAAGTTTATCACCCATATCAGGGTGTCCTGCCGCTTTAAGGCCAGTTATCAGTAACCACTACCCTTCTTGAGGGTCGTAATGACTGGTGGTCCTGCTTGTAGAAGGCTTCCCTCGTAATTGACATGACAGACATCTTCCTCAATGATGAAGTGTTATTATGAAAGTCTCTGAGTGAGTTTGGGGGTATTTTATTTGTTTGGTCTTTTGCACAGGGCCCAGTGCTTTAAAATTATTCAGAATTTCTTCTGTTTTATATGTGGCACCTCAAACAAGGCTACACTGATACCTGCATTCTGTCTCAGTCTCCCCTACAAAAGATAGTTTACCTCTTTAGAACCATGTAGTGTGCACGACACCCCAGTTCAGTGAGGGTCCGGACATGGCCACGGATGTGGACGACAGACCCGAATTCATTTGGGGGCAGTCAGATTAATCAGAGTGACCAAAGAATGGATTCTTCTGGAGGATGGCACTCTGGAGTCACATGCTGGTCTTTCCTTTAATCCAGCCGCTCCCCTTTCCGTGTTATAAATAAGCACACCATTCTCTGAGGACCTGTAAGCTTTTAATGAGTCAAGACTATTAAGGATCTCTGTCAAGCTGAAGGTAGCAGATACTGGGAAATTACAGTCATCCCATTCAAGTCGATCTGCAGTCTAAGATAGTTCGAAATGGATACGTCCATCTTGACAGATGTTATGTCTGACCTACGTGTAGGCACTATTCTAACCCTAACCTTCCTCTTTGTAGGTTTTAGTCTAACAGTCTAGAGTCTATCCATTCAATGAGAGTGTGATACCAGTATTGGTGTTGTAAGGGTCTGTAGAAAATGCTCAGCTGGGGGAGGTGATCACAGGAAAATGATCTACAGCGGTGGTCCCAACCCTTTACCATCTCATGGCCCACCTGGACAAGCACAAAGGCCTTTGCGGTCAGCCTGAGGCGAGAATGATTGGGAGCGAGGGGGATGGCCGTGAAAATAAAAACATGCGACAGCCTGTGTAAACGGTGTGTGTGGGGGGGCGGGTTACTTGTAGTGCCTCCGCAGCCCCCATGCACAGGTTGAAAACCACTGGTCTAAGTATCCAGGATTATATAATGAGGCCGAGGGGTGTTTGTAAGCAGGGTGGCATTACGTGTCGGTTCATACTGGGACACATTCCCAGGCTGCAGACGGGGTGTATGTAACGCCCCCCCTCCCGGGTTTGAAAAAACAGGCGGAGCAGCACACGCCAATCTACCTGTCACATCAGAAGGAACCCGAAGCATAGGGTTGGTGTCACATGTCGGCTGGGCTCCGATTGCCACCTGGGAGGTGGGGAAGCGAGTCAAGGCACAGGAATGACGTGACTCCAGTGGCTTTGAGTCATTCTGCATGAGGAGGTTATTTCTTATGCGCCATCCCACCTCTCAGGACCCTCATCAGAAACTGAGGCACAGCGGAACAGGAGGGTGCTTTGCTTTCTTTTCGCCGATATGCCTTTTTTTATACGTATCTTTGAATCACACAATGCCAGCATCTTCCAGACCTTGAGGAAGTCGACCTATTTAGCCACCGCTTACATGCCCATCCATTGGGGCAATTAAATCAAAACAGCACTGCATTCAAAGGACGGATTTACTGTCCGATCACTGGAGGATTATGGGTCTTTGCCTTTTCTGCTTGTCTTTTGCTCCCACGTGGCAGACACTGGAAGAAAGAGACAGAGAGACGTGTCACAGGAATGAATGGCCCTGCTCTCCCACGGCATCCTTAAGATTTTTGCCATCAGCCCTGAAGAATAGTGCCCTTCTTTCTGTATGAGCTCCGGTCATCAGTTGATAGGACATGCAAGACTGCCTCTCAAAAGTAACCTAGAACATACAGCACTGATTTAAGAATGGGACATTTTGGTAGACAGACAGGATATGCCCCCCTCTTTTGCTCCCGCGATATATTACGGCTGTCACATTTAACTCCTCGAATTAATTTCCATCTCCACAAGAGGGTGTTTAGAGCTTGAGGGTAACCTGGCTTTGGGGAACTTTGCCCAGGTGTGTGAAACCACTAGTTTACCATGCCAAAGTGTCCCCTTACGAACCCCTTAATAGAATCTCTCCCGGGTTGCAAAAATTCAACCTCGGTCGCAAGAACCAGAATTTTTGAGAACGTCCAGCCTTGAATTCTACCTGGTCCGGTCCTGTGGTGCCGGAGATGAGAACCATAGAAAGTGGGGTGGGGCAGTCAGATGAGGACTGTGATGCATCTTCAGTGATTTGGAGGAGTGTATTTGCACTGAGCATGTTGCCTGGCAGTCGTGTACCTCAGACAGCGGTGTCAACTATTATGCTGGTCTATGGGGACTTCCAGCCACCTTCCACTGTGCAGGGCCAACACTGTGCCTTGACTGTCACTCATCATTCTGTTGGACGAGGGTCTCTAACTGTTCAAAACCTCCCTTCTTTGTAACCTTTCCACAGGACTCATTTGGCTTCCTTTGGGACCAGTCTTGAGATTAGTCGCTGTCATGTCAACACTAGGACAGCACACAGAATGCTTATAGTCTTCCTGGCACTGTTTCACCTTTAATAAAATATCTTCATTTCACTTCCCAGGATGCAGTTTGTAGCTCATCCTGGATTTTGCATTCAAGATCACTTTGAGGGAACGAAGCAGTCTTGTTTTCTCGGGGTGTTTTGGAAGCATTTGAAAGTACGGACCCAACGTTTCCCCTTCATTGCTGACAAGCGTGCCCAGACACCAGAAAGGAACCGTCCAAAGTCGGATTGGTCATTGACAAGCCAGACACATCCTGATTGGCTCGTTGTTGTGGCTAAGCGGAGCGGGTGTAGATTTGTTGAGATAGAAATCAATAAATATCTCGGACACACAAGATATTGTGTTAAATCCTGCATTGTACCAGTGAAAAGACCCACACTTGCGTGGTAAAGTGTTTGATGCATACTTTCTGTCTTTGCTTCTTCTGTGCAATAAGGGCGACTTTATGTCCCAGTCCGGACTTCCTGCAGCGAGATTTAAAGGGCCAAAGCAAAAAAAAAAAAAAAGAAAAGAAACTGGCATCCCGTGTGATGTATTGGTGCAATCTGCGGTGGGTGTCACGTTGCGATTGATCTGTTTGGAGTAATGGATGCCAGTGGACAGTACGGGATTCTCTCATTTGTTTCTGTGGCTGAAAAGTCCTTTTGTAACTCTATCATCAAACACTGCGACAGCGCCAAGCTCAACACAGAGCCAAAAAGAATAACTTAGAAAATCCAGCCTTGAAGCGGACCACCTCAGCCTGACGTGAGTCCATAGACAAAACTGTGCCACAAGTGTTTTTGTATCCATTAAATTCTGGGCTCGTCGGCGTTAATAAAACTTCAGTTACAGAGTAATGGCATGGTCTGCAGGGTCAGGGCAGGTAAAATGTCAGGAATGTCATGCTGAATATTTGGCAGACGTTTTACTAGTTCTTGTGCTTTTTGTTTTTTTCCCCCTCCTGTCCTAAATGACAGGCAGGAAGGTTGTACCGCTTGTTTTAAAGTAGTACTAAGAAGACGAAAGACTTACATTTTATAATGCCAACAGCTGTTCTTCCACTTGGCATCTGCCGTTTTTCTGGCTCAGACTCTTCTGAATCTTTTTGCTACCCTTCCCATCCTGTGGTAATGGCACATCCCATAATACCACCAGCCTTTGAAAATAGGCCGGCCCGAGTCGGAGGGGCTGGACATTTTCCCCCCGTCCACTCGTTCCCGACAGCTGGTGTGTTCTTGGCACGTGACCGTTGCCATAGAGACGTCGCCCAGCCATTCACCAAGTCCCTACAAGGATAGTGACCTTCCCACCATCCCAGATGACCTTAAAATATGATTTATGGCAGAGAGGCAGCTCTTGTTTCACCTCTCACCTGCACAGAAGTCATAATCACCGGAGCTCCATGACAAATGGCCAGGCCGGCATGGTGCATTCAGCAGTCTGACTCACCTTGGCTTCATGGTGCAAAGAAATCTCCTTGCCGTGTCCTGGTTATGCTACAGCACTAAAAACCGTTCAGGCAGAAAGACTCCCTGTGTCTCCAGCTTGTGTGCTAAAGGATGATTGCCATTCAGAAGGCTCTTTCATGCACTCGACTAACTGTGACACTCTTCAAAGGACTTAAGATTTAAGAGGAATATATTAGGTATGGTATCTTTGCCCGTTTGATTCTTACATGCGTGCGTAACCTTGTGGGGACCTCCCATTCATTTCTATGGGCCTAACCCTAATCCTAACCATGACAACCCTAACCCTTACTCAGCCCAAACTTTAACCATAAGTAAACCAGCAAAATACAAAACTTTTGCCTCTTTTGGTTTTTGGATTGCATTAACAGGTTTTTATAGAACTGAGTTTTCCCTCAGTGGGACAGGACAAATGTCCCCACGAGGTAAAAATGTCATGTTTTTAGTAGCTTCTGGGGACATTTTGTCCCCATAATGTAATATAAACATGGTACACGCATACACACAGCTCTCTCCTCTCTGGGCCTCACCAGTTACCCAGGGAAGAAGCTCTGAGCACCATGTGGTATGTCTGACTATTCAGAGACTGTCTATTTCATTAGTGCTGTTCTCGCTGTGAACACAAAGGGTTAATCAGTTTCTTTCTCCATCTTTGGACACCGACTTCACCAAGATTCTCCCTGACCAAATGCCTTGAGGCAGGGGAGGAACCTCCATCGTCCAGGTATCAATGGAAAAAATGCAAAAGCCTGTTAGCAAAGACCCTGTTAGCATGTCCTGCGTTTTTGCCCTGTTCGAGCCCGCGACTAACAGCAGATTGAGATCGCAATCCCAGCTGCGGGTGCGGTCGGCTAGTGTGTCCACAGGAATCCCCCATCTTTGATGCACTTTGCCATTTTGTGCCCATCAGTTTGACAGGGCCAGCTCTGGGACAGATCTGCCTCTTCGCCTCATGGCCAAGGTAGGGGGTAGGGGTTATGGAACAGGCACATATGCTCAGTCTTCCTGTCCTGATTGTCCTGTTTGCGTTTGCCTCGTCCGTAGATAGCATTTGAGAAGAGTGTGTCTCTCGCTTCCATACAATATGCTCCCCTCGCCGGAGACACTACAGCTACCCACCTTCCCTTACGTTCAGATTTTTACCTATTCGTACAGCTACGTCCTTTGCCGCAGTTCAGCTTAACTCGGCTGCCCCAAGTCTTGGCCTGTCTGGTACCCATTCAGATTAAATGGCATTGGCTCGGCTGCCCCAAGCAGCCGACGGTCATATGGAAATTTGCTGAGGAGACATACAACCCACCAATTTCTGATAGGCAGGAAATGAGGCAGAAGGATGGGGAAGTAAGAGAGGCCCAGCAGGTCATTGGTTTGAACCCCGTCTCATATGTACTTCTGAGAAAGGTACTTAAACGCATTCCTTTGGTGAGTGTCTGCATATGTTAATGTGAAAAGGCCAAGATGTAAAAACTGGAACGGAGCTGACAGGAAGTGAGTCCTCAGATCCGCCGAAAGGTAAAAATGTGTGGGCAAAGAAAAGTCGGGCCATTATTAGATCAGAACACAGGCCTAGATTTGTGGTTACCTCTATTTCCTTCCCACTGAAGCCATCTGTTTCACTGTAATAATTAGCTTTGTGTTTCTGACATTTTAATAATGATATCAGTGTCGATATTTCGTACCGACGTCTCCGAGCAAACACGCCGAAGCAGCTGATTACAGGAAAAAAGTGCAAAAAAAAAAACTGAAATTTTATCACCGATTTTGTTTCAAATTTATTAGAGAGACAAGTGCAAATATCATTTATGCTCAGGTAATGGTATGGCAACATTCAAACGCATTGAGATCTCGGCTCTCTAACCAGCATGTCAGTATGACTCATTGGGAAGCTTGCGTTACATGGTGCAGGGTAAACATTTGTGCCACTGCAATACGTGTTTGCTTTGTAGTGACTGCTGCCATGCCTGGCTCATTGATAATCACGTCAGCCTCTCCTGCACTAGAAAGGGCTAAGCTAAGCTCACAAGCCTGACTGGGATATAGGAAGAGTTTTTTTATGGGAGATTAAACTGATAAATACAGAAGTGCGGGTCTCCAGCTGTCTGACAGGCTCGACTTGTTCTCGGTATTGTCCCCTGAAACTTTTAACTGTGAACTAATAATGAGGTGTTTAATAAGTACCTGCTGAGCCAGAGGCACATTGTTAGACATTTTGAATCCTAAGAGAGATTTGGCTAACAATGCATAGCAATTTAGCTAAGCTACAGGTCTCCGAGAATGAAGCAGACACGGTAAAGTCATGATCCTGTGTGAAGGACCATTGATTTAGCTGTTGAATGGTGTTTCTATTACTTAGCACCTGCAAGTGATTCATAATTTAATTTGAAAATGATGGTAAGGTTTATTTATTTATTTATTTATGATTGTTAATTGAGCACTGGCTGAATATGAGATGTGTGAAAATCCTCCGTAAAAAACAATTTCTTTCTTAAACCCGAGGAAATGTAAAACTCCCCTCACTCAGTGCATGCCCACAGTCAACAATGTCTCAGTTTGCCCCAGAAACAACACGCGGTTCTTTACCACGGCCACGATACCTGCGGTGGCAGACGACACGTAGGGCCACCGTGCGACTGACCTCCCGGATCCGGTGTTTGATTGGCAGGAAGAAGTCCTTCCTCTTTTCCGCTCTCTATGCTGCCTGCATACTGGGCGGGAAACACCTGATGAAGCAGAGAGAGAAGTTTGAGCTGCGCAAACCGCTGGTGTTGTGGTCGCTGACACTCGCCGTCTTCAGGTAAGCCTCCGCCGGCCGCAGCGGTGCTGACAGTCTAAGGGGAAATGCAATATCGGCCTGCTCCATTGCAACCTACCTCTGAACCACTGCGCTCAGCACTTTACTTTCAATTGACATCTTTGCTTGGACTTTTCCACTTAGAACATATTGTCATCCTAGAGTGTTGTTTGTTTAGACAAATTCTATCCTCTCTCCTACTTCCACTCTTTGTCCCATATTTATTTCAGAGTGAATTCACCAAATTATTTGAACGTATTTGGCTAATAAAAGTGGTTTTGAAATAGAGCATGCAGATTTTTATCAGACCTGCGCGTGATCAATGTCAAATGTGGGTAGAAATGAAAAAAGTCTTCTGTGACTATTGCCTGCACCCACTGATAGATAAAGCAGAAAAAATAACATTTCTCCAAAGTTATTTACGTCAAATTACTCAATATGTTATATATGACTTTCCCAACTTTGGTGCTGAGCCTTTTCTCTGCTCAGCATTACAGGGCAAGATGGAACAAGTAGCAGTGGTATGGGAGATGTAGGTAGCTCAGAATCCCTCTGCTTTCTGTGCCGTTTGTCAGGCAGTGCTTGCTAATCCACTTGTCATTGTGGGATGTTCTGGAACATGATGGTGGGACACGCCCACATTCTGCTGGGGGACCAAAGAGCTTCTTTCATTGGTCAGCTGTGCCATACCCCATTGGCTATTGTAGGTCACGTGCACAGTGAAGGCCAGTTTCCAAAAATGTTCACCTGGGGCGTTAAAAGTGGCAGCAGGGAACTCTTGGTCTTAAGCACAAGAAAATGTAAATTTAAGACCATGTACATTTGGATGTTCTAGAGAAGGAACCACACCTTTCTTACCAGGAGAGCTTTTCTACATCTAGTACCGAATCGAGGTAGACACCCCAACCTCGATTCATTCCATTAGGGGACTAAAGCTGGCAGTGCCTAGCAACCGCTGCAATAAACTGCAGCTTGGAATTACACGCTTCGCTACTCCCGACGCAGTGCGAGAGCAGGTCCACTGAATGAGGCACACAGTCTCCTGTCGGTGGTTATCAGCCAGCTTCGCCATGAAATCCAAAGGGAGCCGCAGGAGAGATAGGGACTTATGCTCCGGGTCTTTGTGTTCACAACCGGACAAAACTGACGGAGATAGAGAGCGTGTGGATGTGCCAGTTGTGAGTACTGTCAGCAGGTGCCCGGCAAGGCTACTGTTGTTGTTGGAGTGTAGAGTCACGTGTGAAGATGCAAAACAGGCAGAGCGAACATTCCCGTGGGAGCTCTTACATGTACCTGTCCTGTCGCCACGTTAAGACCACAGCACGGTGGGAGGGTAATGTTTGCCCCCCACCGCCTTCCTAATCAACACCTCCGTCTCAGGTCCAATTCCTTGTGCCTCCCACCCTACCTTTACTGCGCTGCTGAGTCACACAGCTCTCCCCTGTTCCCGGGTAGAGAAGGCACTGCCCGAAGGCACGGTGAAAGGGCCACGTCGCAGTGTTACAATGGCAAAGCAGCGGTCGCCTCCCCCCAAGGTCCACATGGGCTCTCTGCTTGTAGATCAGACTGGATTAAAGGTGCAGGACAAATGAAGAACGACACTGGGATCTTAACTGATGATCCAGTGCTTAATCAGGACATTTGTGCCCCACTGACAGTAATGCCATGTCCACATAGATCCCAGTATAATGTTATAAGCTGTCTCCTCCAGTGACATCACGGTACGTCAGAGATGTTCTGACAAGGAGACTCCATGTTGTGTATCCTAAATATTTGTAGAGAAATCAGATCTTCATGGGTGGATATTTCTTGTCGTTCTCAGTGTAATCACGATCCTACCAAAATAAATGACCATGAAATTAAAGATCTGAATTGCGCCAAATGCACCAAACACTTTCTTTCTTCCTGTCAAAGCACAGACATGAAGGCAAAGATGCACACACACTCGGACCGGCCTCATTCTGGTGGAATGAAGGAACCCTTCTGTGACATTTCTTACTTATCGAGTGTAAATCTGCAATGTCAGAAGTTCTCTGTTGTCACATGTCAGCTCGTAACCATACTGACATGACCCCTCACTCTGCTCCCCACCATCTCTTTGTCAGCATATTTGGCGCAGCTCGAACCGGGAGCTACATGATGTACGTCGTCATGACGAAGGGCCTGAAGCAGTCGGTGTGTGACCAGGGTTTCTACAACGGACCCGTCAGCAAGTTCTGGGCGTACGCCTTCGTCCTCAGCAAGGCGCCGGAGCTTGGTAAGCAAATTACAGCCAGCTGGGAGCCCGTTTCGGCCTCTTGGGCCCCGTGCAGCATCATACGGATGGCGTCCTCGAAGACGAAATACAGCGACTGAGAAACGGATCTCGGAACTGATTAAGAAAAAGGCTACGAGATGAAGTTCCGTCCAGGCAGCTATCTGGACGTGTTTATTTCTGAAAAACGTGAAAGAGTCATGTGGTGTAACAGCAGATAATCACACTAATATTTAATATTTTACGGCATATGCTGGTTACATGGGCAGGCACAGGGCTAAAGGGTAATGTAGACTGATATGCTAAGTGCATGTTTGGTTATATGAGATGCCAGTGGTAGCAGGCGGATTGAAGTGGTTACCACATGGCCGAATGAATGCCACCATGCCAGATTCCCCCACGTCAGAGCCATGAGCCACTTTCCCACAACGTGCAGCCAGATGCTTGTGAGACTTTCGCTTAATTGCAGTATCACTGGAGCTGGTCCAGTATCGCTGAAGCACCCAACAGGTGCCTTACAGCCAAGCTGTCCTGTGCCAGTATCATATGAGGACAAACGATGGCAAGAATAAATGTGTCTGCTGCTCGAATTTCTCCTAGGCAGTCTTTCACTGAGTGGAATCGCCATCTACACAGCACTGCATTCTGGGAAATGTAGTAAGCAACATTTATCTGCTGCACAAGTCAGGTCTCTGAACTGAACATATAAAAACATGCACTTACATAGAGGCTTCTTCGTGGATTTTGTTGTGAAATCTGGTAAAATGAGGTTAACCTTGGGGTTTGAACTTTCTATTATGGTAGCCCACAAGTTCAAGGGGATATAAGTACTGGGACCTTGAGAGCAAAAATTTCTAATATTGAACCTCAGTTGACTTTTAGATGTTTATCTTGTGTGAAATCAATGTTAGGAATGCTAAACGATTCCTGGGGCAGTTTCTTGCTAAAAAAACACACAGGCACCATTTTGTCTGCTTTCAAAGCACTGTGTTCCTTTTGTTAGCACCTAGCCTGTACACTAATGGCTGTTCCAAGTCTCCAGTGGTATTTCTTTGCCTGCAGTCGTGCCTGTCACAGATTAACAATAGATGTCTTGTCTGACCTTTGGCTCCTTGCATTTTCTGCTCACTATTCACTGTCTTCGTCTTTTTTTCCTTCTGTACTCAACCCAACCCCCTACTTGGCTCTCTGTCTCTTTCTTCCTGCTCTCAACTGCCCCCTAGGGGACACCCTGTTCATCGTGCTGAGGAAACAGAAGTTGATCTTCCTGCACTGGTACCACCATATTACGGTCCTCCTATACTCCTGGTACTCCTACAAGGACATGGTGGCCGGTGGCGGCTGGTTCATGACCATGAACTACCTGGTACATGCTGTCATGTACTCGTACTACGCCGTGCGTGCGGCGGGCTTCCGCGTGTCGCGCAAGTTCGCCATGTTCATCACACTGACGCAGATCGCGCAGATGGTGGTGGGCTGCGTGGTCAACTACCTGGTATTCTCCTGGATGCAGCAAGGGCAGGAGTGCCCCTCGCACGTGCAGAACATCGTCTGGTCCTCCCTCATGTACCTCAGCTACTTTGTCCTCTTCTGCCAGTTCTTCTTCGAGGCCTACATCAACAAAGCCAAGAATGATGCCCAAAGGAAAGCCCAGTAGGACTGGCCAAGCGGAGAAAAGAGGACGGATCGGGAAACTTGAGACTCAAGAAGTTTTACTTGGGAGTTTGAGGTGGGGGGGTGGGGGTGGGGGGAGGATATAGGGATTATGGATCAATGGGTTGGGGTGTAGTTGGGTTATGTGCTGAATAATGCGTAATTTTGCAAAACTTCTGTGGGGAATGAAGATCTTTTCCAGGTAGCACTGAAGCTGTAAACATGCCAACAACAAGACTGTAAACCCTCGGTGTTTACCTTTAGAGTTTAACCCCCAACACAGCTCATGCTCATGATGTGTATCAAAAGTATACTGATGGCAAGCAAGGGAGATGTCTGGTGGATGACCGTGAAGTGACATCAGCCCAACAACTGATGGGGTCTGAGAAAAACCTGGCTGTATTGTCATCATCGATATGCTTCTCTTGTTGACATTTAGTGTTGCCCTCATTTAAGAAAATCTGTGATGTCAGGTGAAGGGTCGACGAGTGTCGACAAAGGTCACCGTGCGACATGCTCAGTAGTTTTGCATGTTTCCGGAGGCCGCACCAGATGGATGCAGCCCTTCGAGAAACATTTAAAGACCGAAATATAACATGTCATTAAAGGTGACCCTCCCCGTCCCAGAAGGGAGTGACACCCATCATAAAAGCTGAAAGTGAAGGCTGAAGTTAATCATTAACATTATATGCCGCTTTAGGAGGGTGACGAGCCAGAGTGACATTTTAGTCAAACCATTAAAGTGGTTCTCCTCTGTGGCATGTTTTGACATGAGAAGGCACGCGTGAAACATCACGGGTCGTCTGATGTCATGTGCTGTACTACCGCTGGGGACTTTGTCAAGAATATTTAAACTGAAAAGAGGCTCCATTCTAATCTAAATAGAATTTTTTCTCGCTCATTGTCCACCTTTTTTTTTTTTTTAATTTTCACTTATCATTCAGTCGGCAGCGTGCAGGTGTGTCGTCAAAGCGACCGCGTTGCAATGGCAGCCAAGAGGAAAGCCCTGGAGAGCGGCACGTTGAAGCGGGACACCGTCGCCGTTGGCTCTGGGTAGCGAGAAAGCAACGTTCCCGAGTCCGGTCTGTCATGCTGCCAGGAACCAGCAAATGAGCTGCTCGTAGTAAAGCAACTAAGAACAGATCGAGCCGTTAAAATCACCCAGATGCTGGATAGGAGGTGTTCGTCAAGGTGGGGCCCAAAGCAGGATTAAATTGACATCTGTTCAAAATACTAGCACCATAAAAGATTAAGGTAACCATTCCCCATATACATGATAATTTACAATCCAATCTTGGGTTGAATGGCTCTATTGGTATTATCTGTAGGCTATGAGTCCCAGATTTCCTCCACTTAATATAGCATGTGGTGTTAATAAGCTGCACTCAAGACGCTGACTTTTACTGGGAAATCCAGCTGAGGGTTTAAGGTCTGGTCACGTTCCAGGGGACATCTTTAGGATTAAACGTACACCAATGTAATATGCCTATATTGTTTCCCCTTTATCTTCAATTTTTAATTATTTGTTCACCTTTCGAATGTTTTAATATTGTTAAATTGTGCTTTGGGCTCCAGTGCCACATATTGTCCAGTGTTAAATCTGAAACCCCATAAACAAAACGGCAAACTTTTGAAAAAACACTTGAAGAGCTGGAGTTGTTTTTATTACAGTTCCTGCCATTATGGGTGGAACAAGTGCTGCAATGATGATCTAATTCTCTGACCTTCGCCATTTAATACTCTCTGGTGACACGTGGAAATATAAAACCTCCACTTTGGCATGAGGCGGCCTTCCATGCATTTTACAGCATTTGTGTCACTTATCTTCCTGTTTTATCGAATACGGTCAAAGATCTGATTTAACGATTATAATCTGGAGTCAGTGTGGCTCCTGTGGCCATTCCTGTCGTACCCCGCCTTTGCCGCTACTTCCCAGAAACAAACACATTCATTAAAGCTATTGGTTATCAGCCACGCCTGTCACCTGGGACAACCCTCTGATAAGAATCATGTTAAATTATTGGGCTAGGAGTCAAAACTGGCTGCAGCCATTAATGGACAGTGTTGAAGTTTCATCATGAACAGAAGCTGTTTGTTATCTACTCAGTTACGTTTTACAGAATTAGCTAACAGTCGATGGGCGTGGTTCATGCAGTCTAAGTCTTATAAGAACAATAAAGAAACATGATCCCTTGAATTGGCACAATGTGTATACATTTTAAAAGAGGCCTTGTCATTTCAGTTGCTTAAACAGGTGAGCTTCAGGATATTGAGTGATTTTATGGGCTGACAAACCTGGCGGTGGTCCGGAGGCTCATGGGAAATATCGGCATTTTTTTTTTTTTTGTTTCAGCTCAGCGTAGAAGTTGAATGGTCCCTATGATGATCCTGTCGTCGTTTGATGGAACGTATGTCGTGTGGTGTTTGTTCGTGGCTGTCCACCCATAGTACAGTACCGATACGTGACCCCACCCTCCTCCCGGGCCTGCTCTGCTACGCTGAGTACCTGCGTAGGCCTTAGTTTCGCTGTCCTTATACCATTTTCCGCTCCGCTTCCTGTCAATTGTCAGGCGCGCTGTTGAAAAGTGCAGCAGTACGCTTTTTCGGAATCCTGCTGAGTCATAGAATAGATGATGGCCGTGCAGGTAAACAGCACGAACGTGTGTACGCGCTCACTCTGCCATGTAAAAATAGCCTTTAAACTTTATGTGTTGTAATTAAATACATCAAGACAGGGATGAATTGCAACTGTGTATTTGCTGACATTGCAGTATAGTAGGGAACATGTGAAAAGGGCCTTATATTTGGCTCTCGAAGGATTTCACGTTTCAAAGTGAACATCGGCACAGGACTTGTCTAACTCCTTATTTTACTTTGCTGTGGCAGCTGTGGTTTCCTGCTGCCCGAAGGTATTTGGGTTCAGTCCCCAATATAGTGTTCCAGGCCTTTCATCTCCTGGGTTTGGGGCAGTAAGGGTATTGGTGGTGTCGTAGAAGTGGTGATGGGACGAATGAGGCTTCAGAGTCAGTGGTGGGCGGGAGCATCCTGAACTAACCAATCAATGCTGGTGCTAAATGAGGTCTCAAAACTTGTAGTAGGTGGTAGCATCCCAAAACACCCAATGGATGCTGGTGACTCGTCATGAGTTTTGAAGCCTCGTTTGTCCCATGACTACACAGAAGGAACACGGGAGAGAATTTATGTTAAAAAGTGTCAGTAATGGCACTGCCAACACATAATTAATCCCCCGCTGTTTTTTGTGGAATTGAAAAACTGAAACTCTGAAATTGGAACACTAGAGCTTTGAAAATGTCCAAGAATGCAAATTATTTCTCAACAAAAATCTGCAGAAAATGACTTACTGGAAGATGTGATCTAGTTCCAAAGGCTATATAAAAGTTTGTCAAAGGCAGTGCGTTTGGTGTCTGAAGTTATGACTGCTGCATTCTGGACGAGCTGCGCAGTGTTTCCACCTAATACTGAATATTTCAGGTGATTTTTCTCAAGAAATACGCACGATACGTATCCGTGTTTCGGTCAGTTAATGTCAACTATTGTCCTTGTTTTTGTCTTTCTGTAATAGACAAGCAACCAATGATGTGACCATAGAATACAGTATTTCAAAGACGCTGCTAAACTAGAAGGCAGGCAGAAGCACGCTGCAGAGGCCCACACTGAGGGCCGAGAAGGTCCACAAGAAGTGAATAATATGAACATATCACCTACTGCTTTTGTTTACTGGGATTGAGGGTGCAATCCTGTTGTTTGAGTATTCCGTGATGTTCTGAGTTGGTGTCGTTAATTGCACTGCTCTCGTAACAACAAGTGATGGCGTGTGTCATTTCCTTTTCATCCTGACATATATTTATCCTGACACCTGGGCTTAAAACAGATTCAGACAGCTAGCCACACTGGCTCTGACACTTTCATGAGAAAGCTGCGTCTACATACTTTAGCATGTGTAGCTTTTCGCCCCAGTTCCAGAACATTCCTGGTCATTTTTACAAAATTGTCTTTTCAAAAAGGTTACTAGTATTAAGATTCACCGTGAGCTTTCTGCAAAGATAATCATATGTGCTAATAAGGATTACTCTCTATAGCCTTTAAAAAGACCAAAGCCAAAATGGCACCAAAACCAGCTCAGTGATGGCAGGTGGCAGTGGTCCAGTTGGGCTCTAAATACCTCGTTGGTTTATTCCCTGTTTTGGCCCATTGTCAGGCCCTACATGCAGGCAATGTTGAAGACAACTGGAATCCCATTAAGGACCCACAAAACTCAGTCCAAATTCGTTTGGGTAGAATCCATTCCATAATTTGCCATTTTCTGGATGACTTTATTGTAATTTCCACATAATGTAGATGTTTGATAGCAAGATGGTCTTATTATGCTCACATATACTGCAGGAGATAATGATTCACAAAAAATACACCTCTGTAAGCGTGTCTTATTGTACATAAACCTGTTTATGCAAACATACGAATAAAGGTTCTTATGTGTAATTGCAGTGCGAAGTGCAAATTTAACATTTTAAAAGTTTAAGACAGTCGTGTTCTCTCGGTCGCTTTGACAAGAATGGAAGTATGTTAGCTATGTGTTCAAGTAGAACTAGATGTATTTCCAGCGCTTTGTCCAGATATCAGCCAGTAACTAGTCGAATCTGGTGGAGTGTCTCCCTGTGAATGATGTACTGCAGTATGGTAGTGTTTTGATGTCTCTCATGTACCTGGCACAGAGTAAAGTCTCACACTCACGTTTTGTATTGTACGTTGAAGTCAACCAGTTATCCTCAAGATGCTGTCTGACAAAGCAAGTCTTCCACCCTCCCATACAGACATGCAAAGTCATTCTCGCCCCTGCTCAGAATAAAACCCGTTCACAATTCACGTCTTTTTTGGTCTTCTTTCTCTTTTAAAAAAACGTAACTGCTAAGGTGCGGCGAGAATCTCCCAAGCAAGCATTGAGCGAGGGCCATCTTTAACCAATAGCTAATACCGAATTGACATCTGCTAAAGAATAAAAACACTGAGGTGACTCTTCAGAAAAACCGCTCTGTTTTAAAAGGAGAACACAGACACAAACTCTTACAAACATACATGTTGCTTCTACCGAAGAAATTGCTTGTAAGAAAATGCCGAAAAGTGCCAGAGGATTTTTTTTTCCCCCCACATTGTAACAGTTTATCTTTATATGCCTGAGAATCACTCCAGGCTGTAGTCAGGAAATGAAAGTGGCACACAGTATTAATGGTAACAAGGGCATGAAGTGAGGTAGCCTTTGTGTTCCTCTTAATGAAATGCCATATTGGATGCATTTCATTTGCTCTTCCTAATTTAGAGAATTCCTCCACCTTCTATTTGCATATATGCAAATATCTGTTCCAGATGAATCAGTCATGCCTACGACTGTCCCTGCCCACGCATATTACATGTCTGCCACTGCTTAATCTCCTCGTCATATATGCATGCTGTATGTGCATTTTAATCATGAGATGAAGCCGGGGCATGACCCAGTGTGTCTCTGGTACCACACAAAGTATGGGAGACAGATAAATCCACAGACAAAGTGCGGTTAGCTCACTTAGATGTTTGGAATAACCAGCCTGCCGAGTTTCCTTAAAAAGCTTAAGTGTACCATAGAGAACTGATGCTGTTTTAAAGGCAAAGGGAGGTTGCACCAAATATTAATTTTGCTTAGGTGTTTTTTTTTTCTGCTCACGCTCTTCTTGTGTTGTTAATCAATAAATGCAAACTGCTCGTGGCATTATTTTTGAGAGCATCCTCACTTTACAGCCATTTTTCACACGTGCGTAAAACTTCTGCACAGCGCTGCATTGGCATTTCAGAATGCTCTGAAGTTACTTGATGTAGCTTGTACTGAATGTACTCCAGTGTGTAGAAATCATGCCAGATTGTATCAGATTTCCATTTGCAGTCGCAGATATTTGCTGCCACAGGCACTGAAAATAAACAAGGTAGATTAATCTAAATATGGTCTTTAAAATTTAATTATCCCTTAATTAGATATACCTCAAACCACAGCTTTACCTCCCCTTGGCTGACCATGTAATGGAGAGGACTTTAAGCTTCTAAGACTGTAAGGTCCAATTACATTCCTTAAACATCAAAACCACTGTCAATGAGGAGATATCTGTAAAGCTATCATAACTGTGAACCTCAGAACTGACAGGTTGAGGTTAAAAGACCACTTCTATTTGTCATTCATGTGAAAAAAAAAAAAGTTTTTTAAAACTTCAATAGGACTTTCAGTTATTTGAAAATGTGTATTTTATTCAGGGATATGAATACACCAGAAAACAAGAACATAAATGAGGAACAAGGAAGCTTCTGTTGACCCAAACTGCCCCCATCCCTCCCAGGAAGACTGGCTCGGTGCCAGGGACTGGCTGGGTTCTGTTTATCCATCCATAATGTTCTATGGTTGATTGATGTAAATCGAAGGAGCCTGTTTGTGATCATATGACAGGATACACCTCATGTATACCACACTGTCAGTGGGGCAGAGGTCACCTCGGCCGTTGGTCCTACAACAGCTGCCATAAAGGTACCAGGTGTGATCAGCGTGGAAGGAATTCAGAGAACATCTGGACCTGGAAAGACCCACTCTGAACGACTAGAGAAGTCCAGCTTGCCACCTGTCTCCTTGCATTACGCCTTCACGCCGACATCTGAATGAACACCAGTGTTTACTTCTGTCCATGACTGCAGGCAGAATCGTCACCTCCAGTACAAAATCACATCTGCAACGCAGATAAGGGATCCTGTGACTAGGAGCCAGCCGGAACCCCCAGAAAACTTCCTACCGTCATGATCTCTTTATGACATATGACAACAAACTGTTTCAGAATTGCCTGATTTCCATGGAAACCGTGAATCCATCAATGTTCTGCTTATCCAGAGCAGTGTCATTGGGCTGCAGCCTATACCAAGCACACACAAAATCATGCATCATCACATACTAAGGGCACTATAGAGATGCTGAATCATCTAACAGCATGTCCTTCAACTATGGGAGTAAACTCGGGCAACACAGGAAGATCTCCACAGAGAGCAGAGGTGGGATTTGAACCGCCATAGATAGATAGATAGATATATAGATAGATAGGCAGGCAGGCAGGCAGGCACACATTACTTTTGGCACCCACAATAAAATAATTTAAGATCCTTGCTTTAGATTATTTTTGTTGTAGGATGTTTAAGACTTTAAAAATTACTTCTGAAGGCATTTTATATAAACCTGAGGATACAAAGAATGTCACCATCTAAGATTCTGAGCGCTGTAGACCCGTGCAATTTTGTTTATTTGTGATAAAACCCATTGAATGAATCAGTAAAGGGATGTCAGGGACTGATTAAGCAGTTCAGTTAGCTGGTAGTTTTTTTCAGGGTGTTTCAAGGCATGCAGTCACAGTTTTGCACGCCACCAAAGCATTCTGTGAGTGAAGATACCACTGTACATTGCTTCAATTTATTAACTGGTCAGTGTTTAATTTCCACTATAACAGAGTCTATTACCATCCCAACATTTAATTTAGCCGTTGTACTAGTAAACACATTTTAATCCATTCATGGATGCTGAACTGGCTCACTCTCTGCCTCAACAGCTATCACTGTAGCAACCACCAGAGATTTAAGAGGATTCGGCCAGGATTTAAAGCTTCAGAGAGGCTAAGCAGGGCCGGTTAGATCGTTTATTGTCGATTGCTGCCACCTGCTGGATATGATATGTAACTAAAACTCGAATCTCCAGTAATTAGTACGCTAGGGAAAAAAAATCAACACAATAACCGGGTTCTTTGTTTTCTGTAGCGTTACCACGTTTAAAATTACGCTGGGTAACTAATTTTTGGCTTTAGTATTTAAGGAGATTAAATTAATTGTATTGGAAAAGTACCTGTACAGGTGTTTGCATGAAAATGGCCAACACCTAGCAATATCTCCACAGAGTAACAGGTGGTGAAGTTCAGCTTAAGTGCTGAACAGCCAGAGATGTTCCTCGGTTTCAAGTCACTGATGTACACCTTGGTGTTCACTGGGGTTCTGTACATCACCATGTAATGCCCGATTAGGAGAACGACCCTCAGCCTCTCCAGTTCAAGGATTGAACTGTCAAACGATTGTACTTAGTTTCCTCTAACTTTCAGGCAGGACTCATTGATCGGCCCACACGGGACAGCTCACTCAGTGGGACCACGCTAACACTCGCCATATGTGTAAGACGTCTAAATACGTGCATTTTCTAACCCTAAACCTGGCAACACCCCCAGCAAACGGATCACCCTCCCCACGTCGAAGGCCCGGGGGGGGGTGGGGTGGTGACCTGCTGGATCAGAGCAAAGCCTTTGAGTGGGCAGCTAATGGGTTATTTAGTGGCTCAGCCTGTGAAGCGGGCGGGTGACCGTGGATCGAGGGTCAGACACGTCTGTCTAACAGACAAATTAGAAAAAGATATTGTGGGGCCCGGTCAGTGATGCACGGTCCTCTCTTTCTCAGGTGGATTACCCCTCTCATCCCTTCATCCTGCTTTTAATTCCCAGCATCTGAACCGAAAATGTGACCTGACTGTACAACACAGCCAGAAGCCCTAATGATCTGCTGCTGGGAATTTTTTTTTTAAAGCATTTTCCTGGTATCTGGAATGATGAAGCTTTGCTTTAAGTGTCAAACATTTTGCTTTTTTTTTTTCCCTTCGGCAGTAGATCATGGGATGAGAATACGCCTTAGCAGCACTCTAACAATGGCTTGGTTTTTATCCACCATATTAACTCAAGGAGTATCTTCATGCTGACTTTGCATAAGAAGTTGTGGCCCTGATCCACATCTCTGTTTGTTCATGACAAGCCGGAACCTGAAAGCCATGTAAACCACTGGCAATGAAGCCAGTCTGAAAAAGTACAGCTTTTAGCTTGACTTTCCTCAGACAGAAAAGTTTGTCATTTCAACCACGGGTGTCACTTGAAAATCAGTAGAGAAAAATATTTTCAACTTGCCTGAAAAATGGTCAGGACATCTCCCTACCACACCTACCTAAATGTACACCTGTGATTTTAATGCACTCAGAAAACCTCCTTCCCAAATCGTCTTTCTTAATACTTCAGACAACTAGCTACATTTTTGCTGATTTTTCATCTTTAATATGTGTATAGTGTACTCAGAAATGGTTCATAATATGTTATTTTAGCTTTATAGGTTTCCACTGCTGTTTGAATGCAATGTTTGTGCGTTATAATTATCTTTAAAAAGCCACTTTGCCGCGAAAGATAAGCTAACATCTGGGTCGTCTCTGTCCATCTTGGAGTAATATATATGAAATTGACATTGGACCAATTCAGTCTTGTTTGAAGGGCTACCCGGGGCTTGTCTCTTAGTCCTAATGGAGGGGCAATATACAGATAAGTGAGGCCTCTCATAAAATCAATATTGATTTGGTTCCTGATGGCTTTGAGGGAGAGTGCTTTGTTTTCCTCACAAAGACAAGCAGCGTGGGTGTGGAAGTGAGGCCCTGTCACCCCCCTCCCCCCCCCATCAGCTAACGGCTGCCCTTGGACAAGCCTGAGAAATGGGCCTTCCTCGCAGGAAGCCCAGGGTTCATGTCCAGGGACAGAAGATCTCTGAGGGCTCACTGCCGTCGTGCCGTGAGGTTATATGTAGAACTTGCTTCTATGTCATACGTGGAGGCAAAAATCCTTCTACATGCATTGGCAAATTTAATGATTTGCCCAAATGACAAATACGGAAAACACTCAATGCAATAACAATTTCTAAAAAAGTTACACAGAAAGTTAGTCGTAGTGACAGAGTAGGTTAGGAGTGGGCTAAAGGTGAGTTTCTTGTACGGCTTGAAAACTGTCAACCACGGCCACCAATAGACCAGCAGGGGGATAATCAAATCCAAAGACTCTCTCTCCCCCTAGGCATGGCTTAAGATAACACCAGTCCTCAGCATCGTTCACTGCTCGGAGGGCCTTGGTGAGGTACTCTCCAGCCTTTGAACAGGAATTTTCTCTCTCCCTGGAAATTTGTGGGATTAACTGGGCTCCTGAACAATCACGGCTTGCCGGCAGATGTCTGTCACTCACAAACAGCCAACCTG
Organism: Gymnarchus niloticus; assembly: GCA_009936485.2. Taxonomy (NCBI): domain Eukaryota; kingdom Metazoa; phylum Chordata; class Actinopteri; order Osteoglossiformes; family Gymnarchidae; genus Gymnarchus; species Gymnarchus niloticus. The sequence goes on along the minus strand of JAACJT020000092.1, from coordinate 747,752 downwards.
TGCAGCTTAAAAGAGCTCTCCCAGAGTTAATTTACTCTGCGAATTTCATCGTCTCTGATCTGCCTAGGACATTGTGTTGAGAGAGGACGCTACAGGACAGGAATGTAGTCTCAAGCACAGCTTTTAAAAATGTTCTAAAACCCTAAGCAGCCTTGATGTTTTTAGTGACGTGCAAGAATTCAAAAATTGTTCTGAAGTCTCAGCTCAAGCCAAACTATATTTTATACCACAAGGCTGACCTGTTGTGGTCTTGCATTACAGAAATGCAATACGCAAAAACTTTGCCCAGCGTGGATTTAATAAACAAATGCGCACACCACGCTCATAAATTTATTAATGGCACCAAATAATATAAGCACAGATCCAAGACACTGAGGGTATTGCGATTCTGGAGGTGTCCCTCTGCCCCTGAAGAACATCATGACTTAGCTTATGAGAAACACAATGCAAAATCTTCATAGTGACCTAGATGAGGTACACAGCAAAGAAATGCTGTGGCCAGCTTGCTTTGAAGTACCACCCGTCAACATGTGAAAAAAACATGACAATCATGGAATAAAAAACTGCCACATTTATGTCAATTGAAGCCTATTTAAAAAAAGCAACAATTGAAAACAATAAAGCATCTAAGGCAAATTATTGGACAGATAAGATCCATTTAGACTTCTGAGTGTGACCGTATTTGGCATTTTTATATAACGAGGTTCATTTAAATCATTCCCTGTTTTTTTTTTTAACTAGTCATCAGACTAGTGAGACTAGATTAAAACTGAAGATCAGTGCCATACATACCGGTTTGTGTTTTACCTCTGTGCAATGACTACTTGGAGAAATGACACCAAAGGCTTTGAATCCAACAAAACTTTGTCTCTCTATAAAGGAGTAAGCAAAGCAAAATTAAGAGTAGAACACTATAGCATTTTCCTACACTCTGCTACAGGAGTGTCAGACTGATGTCCGATCTCCAACTACAGCACACCTGCCTACCAAGCGCAAAACTGTCCACTGTTAAGACGAAGGAATCTGTAGAATCGCTGGCCGATCCTGAGGAGCAGGACTGTAACTGAAGTGCTGACACACTTTTGCTGTGCTGATCACAATGTGGGCATCCATCAGAGCAAGTGCCCGCATCAACAGAAACGAGGAGTTGTTACTGGAGAAACTGGGTGCCCTTCCCAGCAGCGTTACTGTGTAAACTGGTTGTACGTTCAGCTGACCACCACACAGAGACCTTAGTACCAGCTTTTCTAGCAACTCATTTTCCACAAGATGTTAAGTGGATCCTCACAATCCTTACAAGATGAGCGGCAGATGATGGATGGATCGGTGTTAGATGATTCAAAAAGATCTTAGGTTTGAAGTTAATTCTGATTCTTTTACACCCATGAACATGATACCTGTTTATATAACATACAGCAGGTGTCTCAGATCTCTCCGAAAATCACGGCAAATAACCAGGTAAGAAAAAACGAACAGGTTGAAAATCACCGCTGCATGAATGTGGATATTAAGAACTGAAAAATGAATATGAGAAGATGCCAAACAGCTAGAAGTAGCCGGGGAAATGCTCTGCAAATAGAAACATATGACAGCTCAATATCTACATATAGCTTTTTTCCTGGTTTTTATGCTCCATTGGCCTCTAGGGGTTGACTGCTGACGACCACAGGTTCTGGCTGTTGGAGATGCAGGCGTCAGGACAATGACTACAGCAAGCCTGGTTGGTGTGAGGTGACCCTGACAGTGAACACTTTCGCAGTGGATTCAGCTTCCTAGCTGCAGTGCAACGTAGGATGAGGGTCTGGGGTCATTCAGGAAGATGAGGTTGTTGATGAACTTGAGCTGGACACCATTCCTCAAGACCTGAAGTGAGGTGGCAGGCTGATTGACACCTCTGATATGACGCCTTTCCCTAGGACAGCAAAGACCAGAAGAAAATGCAGACTCCTGTGACAAGCTAGAGTTTAAGCTCTCCTAGGAAATAAGAACATTGGGCACAAGTCCTTTTCCTTAGCAGTGGAGTCTACATTAAGGTGGTAAGTACATGAAATGTGGAATCTGCTATAAAATACTTGCTGAGCTAATGGTTAGGAGTTTTGTCTACTGTGCAGCTAAGTGACCGTCGATCTCCACAATTTGAAGTGCTTTGTATGACAGTGCTGGATGCTCTGTTTTTCTGTATTAGACTTAGTTATTACTAGATGCTCTCTTGGGGGAAATTCATTTGTGTCACTTTTTCTGATGTGAGGTTCTAAGCAGTCTCGCTGTCTTGGTCTTGGTCATTGATTAGAGGTTCATTTTAGCAACACTTGTACCAAAGTCAGCTCCTTACCAGCTGTATACCGCTTATGTATTGTCTGCCTCACTTGTACATCACTTCTTGTGAAATGATCTGCCAAGTAAGTGCAAGTATGATATGTACAGTGGGAGTAGTAATGACGAGTAATACTGAGGTAAAAACGTAGAGAAACCTGTTTCAGAGGGGCAGGAGAGCCACGGAATTCCTCTCTGGAACTTAGTGTAGTCTTTGACATCATTGCTGTTTCCATATGGGCCTGAATCCGGAGCGTGGTAAAACTGCGGTAAAGTTGGGATAGGGTCTCACATCAGTAAGGCTGAAAGTCGATATCAGCAGGTGTTTGAGGAGCCTTACTCTTTAGAAATTTCAGTTACTTCTGAGAGAGCAACCAGCGGTGTATCGACAGGTGAGAACAGAGCAAAAGGCTCCTCCCACCTCCAAAGGAGACGTAATTACCCACTCCCACCCACATTTTCCTTTCAAATCTGATAGCTGTAAGCCAGGATTACAGGGTGTTAGGGCTCTGCAATTCGGCCCTGATAATGAGAGTCTGAAGAGTGCCTAACAGAAAAAAGCCACAAGAGCTGTGAATTCGCATGTATCCCCCTATCTAGGTCTAATTTGGATGGCCCCATCTCCCCTCCTTTCCTCTGGAGAGGTATCTTCCACAGCATTTGAAGCAGCTGCATTACAAGGCCTTAGGACAAGTCTCCATATCTACTTGTGCTGACTCTGAGTTAGAGAGCGACGGGTGCAGCGTAGAGACTGCTGAGAAAAGTAAGAAAATCTCTCCATAATGTGGAAAAGAAAAAAGGATTGGCTGCCCCCAGGGAGGTTTAAGGTAGCTAGGGAATCGGCTCGGTACTGTTCCAAGAGATATCAGCAAACTGGGAAAAGGAAATGAACTGGAATGGTAGGACAGCAGGAAAACGCAGCCGTGGGACAAGGGTTCAATATAAGCTTAGACGCCGATCTAAATCTGTCTGCATATACTAATTAGTAAGCATCGGTCCATCTTCCAATCACTTATCCCTGTTAGAGTCCCTGGGGGGTCCTGAGCCTGTCCCATTCATCCTAAGAACACCCTGGACAGGAAGCCAACCCATTTAAGTAAATTAATTAAGTGAGAACTCTTGTATATTGCAAATAATAATCATCTACTTGAAGCTATGGGTCTGGGCGTCCTCAGAGAAGGACCCCCATCCATAGACACCATCTCACAGCACCATTTGGGAGCTGCAGACTCACCTCCGGAGGGCATCGCTCTGCAGTCCCACTGGTGCTGCCTTCACCTCCGCTTGGATTGCTTGTCTCGTCGACTGGAGGCCGTTTTCGGGAGGCCCGCTTGGACCTGGTGGGAAGTACATGTGTTTCAAACACGGTACTGTGAGCGCACACACACACACACACACACACACACACACACACACACACACACACACTATGTCTGCCTAACCTCTCTTTCCATGCAGACAAAGACATGGAATTAACAGAAAAAATGTATAAAAGAAGAAACATTATTTTTTGACTCCTGGCTGCCTGGCTGAGCAGAATTTGAGTAGGCTTCTTTTAGGATGCTCACTTTTTTTTATTCAAACGTTCCACATTCCCATCTTCGCTCAAGGGTCCCTGCACAACATCAGAGCCTCTAACATCCTCGCCAGATGAGCATGAGCATGAGCATGACCGTAGAGTAATGGCTCAGGGGTTCAATCTGCTCCTCAGCAGATTCACTGGGACTGGACCTGGTGTCCTTCACCGCTGCTCCTATTCATCGGATCCAGCCCAACAGTCCAGTCAGGACACAGGTTAAAAGGTGGTACCAGGACTTGAAAAGATTTTGCATTTTCCTTAATGGAAGATAAATATTGGGGGTCACGAGCCAGCGACGTTTAATCAAACAGTACAGAAAGGGGAAGCACAGTTGGCAGTAATTGAATGCCAAATTCGGTCGGCCCAAAACAGCTTCTACCTGCCAGAAGCCCAGTTACAGTCAACGCACTTTCTGGAGGCACAATTAGCTTCTCAGTGCCCATGTCACCGCAGAACAAATCGGAACAGAAGCTTCAATTGAGGGGGAAGAGTGCCTTTGAGTCCCCTGTGCATCCCCCCCGGTGGTAGGCAAACGTACGAGGTGCTCCATAAGCTAAACCGTAAAGCCAACGGGCCTCATCATAATTGTGCATATTCGATCCCTTTGGCCCTGGGGTGACAGTTACAGAGGAAACGCGGATCAGGAGGTGAAGAGACAGGAGGAGATGGGGGAGAAGGGCGAGTGTGTGGGGAACAGCATGGGGAATTGGACAGAGAAGTTAAGCAGCATGGGACAAACATCACCAGTGGAGTGTGACGGCAATTTGGGACTGAAATATTGCCGAGAATGTGGCGTTTAAATAAGGTTATAGATCACTGGCTCCATTTTTGGGCACAGAAATGACCTAATTTGACGGGTAATTGCTGTGGTACAAGCCGAACCAAGCATGTAATTGAATGCGTGTGCATCCACAAAAAAGGGGGGCAGGGGGCAGGTTTGCGAGTCAACACAGGACCACCTGGGATGGTGTGACCGGCACCCGTAGAAAAATTTGCAAAACCTCGTCTCCCCAGCTCGAACCCTGGCTGCAGGCCAGGCAAATCTCCCACCCCCTCGATGCCTTCCTCACATCAGACATACACCCCCCCATCGCATTCGTACGATAAGGACACCCCCGCCACCTCATAATCCTTCAAGAGCGCTGCCTGGCTGACACCCTCCATAAGAGAAGATTAGAGGCCCTGATTTCACACTTGTTCCCTCTTTGTTGGGGACATGCTGGCTTGGTTGTTCCGTGTTGGTGATGCAACAGAGGAATTCCAGGTTCGGGGCCAAAGAGGATTTCTGGCTACAGTAACATCCAGTTCTAACAAATCACTTCAATCAAAAATATGTAAATATATTCATCCTTTCACTTTCTAACTGATTTTCCTGGTCAGGGTTGTGGGGGTGAGCTTTATCCCAGGGAGCAAAGGGAACATTTATTATTTATTTACTGTGTAGAACAAATAGCAGGATTGGTCTAATTGTTCCTTTCTGATCAACCATGTTATGATAGGGTCTGTACTACAGGGGGAAAAAAAAAAAACTTAGAAAGCTTCAGAAACGAAGCCTCCTGCCTCGGTATTGTATTAATGACATGGCTGATCAGTTCTGTGATTCTAAATACGTATTTTACGACCCTGTCAGGCAGTACAGGTTATATCAGAATAGACTGTTTGACAACGAGGTGAAGATTTTCAGTAGGTTTTTAATATGGAATCATCATACTCAAAGGTGACAAGGCGGATGTCAGTGGCGCTGACCAACCTGCAGCAGTAGGTGGCGCTGGCACCCACGGATAGCAGGGTGATGAGCGACAGCACGCAGATGCTGATGGTCAGGCTGAGCCACTTCTGCCGGCCGGCCTGCTGAAGCTGCCACCACTCCAGGTGGCTAAACTGACAGCGTTCTCCCATGAAGCCGGGCACACAGCTGGAAAGGACATGGCTCCCTCAGCAGGCCTCGTGCACATTTACATACACACACACACACACACACACACACACTCTTACATCAGCACGGACATTCACACTCCCCCGTATGCACGGGTGGTCCTGTAGGCATATAATCACTACAGAATGAGAAGTTCAAGCTACGCTTAGCTATGGAACACCACTGTCACCTACTGGTCATTTTCTTGTATTACACTAACCTACCGGAATTTACATTACTATACAGCAAAGGGCATAAGAACTTGACAAAACTATAAAACTATAATGATGACTCTCATATCTAAATTGTACCGATGTGCTTTCCAGGTTTTTTCTATGTGTTCTCTCAGGACCGGCTGCCTTGCACGCTAAGTGGCTACAGTAGCTAATGGGAATGGGTCAACCTGTTAGTGTGAGATGTGTATATTCTGGTACTTGCTTGCAAGCATAGGATTGGATCTCAGGGAAGTAGAAGCAGACCCCGTCGTTTAGGCAGAAGGTATCGTGGGACGTGGGGCATTCCTCCACCGCGTCGTTGCTCTGCTGCCGCGTGGTCACCCCTGCCGTGGTTACCCATGAGGCATCAGGAGATTCAGTAGTCACTGCAGTGTGAGCATCAGGAAAAATTTATTTTTTTGAAAAACTGGAACAGAGGTTTACGTTGCTAAAATGTGCATATACTGTACAGTGCTTACACATTTAATATAAGGTAGGATCATACATCACAGGAAAAAATGTTCCAAACATACACTGCCCTTAAACTGGAAGCTGGTGATGAATATTTTGATATAGTGGGTAAATGCCAGTGTGTATTGAGGCTTTGCATGTGCAGGAAGCCACATAAAGCCAAACTCATCAAAGTCTGACAGATTTCACCAGGTGGGCCCTGCTCTTCTGCTGGAGTCAGCCATCAAAGAATTTTTCGGAAGCTGTTCAGGTGTTCAATCATAATACTACCTACGTGCCCCCAGAACCTTCTATGAGGCCTTATTATAAGTGAGTTTGCAAGGAAATCACCCCACCAAGAGGGATGTGGTTACTTTCAGATCGGTGGCACATGTAATAAACTTGGAAATATCCATTAGGGTGACGCGCCAGCCACTAATAGGTAAGAGAGCAGCAGGAACAGCAAATACGACTTCCTGTTAGATACCTATCTACTTCACAAACCATCACTGTAATTGATGGGCACCTGATCTGAACCATGTGACCACTCTCCTGCCTATTCATATCATCTCTAAATGTCTCTTTATGGTCACCTGATCTGAACCATGTGACCACTCTCCTGCCTATTCATATCATCTCTAAATGTCTCTTTATGGGCACCTGATCTGAACCATGTAACCACTCCTGCTTTTACATGTCATGTCTAAATACCTCTTCATTGTGCTGGACACCCTTGTTGGTTGCCACTTAAGCTAATATCTTATTTCCTGGTTCCAAGGTGATCGATTCGTATATATAATTAAGATGAGAAGAGAGGCACAACAGCAATCACAAATAGACTTGATTTGTGATCCAAAAATCCAAATTACAGGCCAGTGTAACCTTAGATCTTAGATGTAATCCCGAATAATGACAGCTTCCTGTGTAAAGTTGTATGCACGCTACTAATCCAGCCGCTTGGGCCAACCCTCCTCCTCCCAGTCAATGGGCTTCCGTGGACCATCCCCGCCCCTGCTCACCCACACACTCGTCCCCGATGCTCGTGAAACCCTGTAGGCAATGGCAGGTGGAGCCTTCCGCGTCCTGCAGACACCGAGCGTTGAGGGGGCAGTAGCAGTCATCTTGGTCTGCAGCAATGCCAAAACAAAACAGAGGCCAAGGGTCAAGTAATCAGGCATGAGTGTACATCCACAAAATATGAAACCATATATTCATGAAAAAACAGGACGATTAGACTGTTACTTGAGCCCAAAACTAAGTATTGAAAACAAAAGTTCAAAGCCAGCCAATGTAAAGGTATTTCATTTAAAGGTGCTACTTTAACACCAAAATCACACCCGTCACCTGACACCATCTTTTCTGTGACCAGGGTGAGCACCGTCTCTTCCTCCATGGTGGACCGAGGCCCTGACTCTCTAGCCAGAGGGGCCTCATCACTAAGAGTCTCGTTCTTCAAGACCACAGCTTCTTGAGTCTCGTCGTCTCCAGATCCTCCGGACTGGACATGCACTGGAAGAGGGCCATTGCTAATTGGTTTATGATGCAAAGATGAGCAGTAAACGTCTCCATGAGCCAGATTCTTCCGTTTCTGATTCCACGACAAATCGATCCTGATCGAAAAGTAGAGGTAACAGTAGTACCACTCACCATGGGTGGCCACCGGCAAATTTACTGGCAGGCAGGTCCCATCACTGGGAGATCTGATGAAGTGCGAGTGACAGGAGCACTGAGCTAGTCCAAACCTGCTTTCACACAGCTGGTCACAGCCACCATTATCGTGCAAGCAGGCATTTACACCTGTATGAAACAGTCAGATTTAAGGATCGTTGTTCTCCATTTTACACAAGTGCTCCAGGAAAAGGTAGCAGATAAACAAGTTAAAGGAAGACTTTTGTTAGACCTGGTTTGGCAAGGGGATGGATGACCACTAGAGAGGCCGGTCGGACCATGTCACCAAGGACATGCTTCAGGTTCTGTCCGGTGCGCTTGTTCAGCATCAGAACTTGATGCCGGTCCCAGTCAGTGACCCACAGTAGGTCCTCGAAGACAGCGATGTCAAACGGGCGACCTGCATGATAGATAGCAGGATCCCAGTCAGTTCCCAGAGACTGTCCGGGGGTGTCCTGATTCTACCAGAGTGCGCGCCATTGAAGCCTCACCTACTTGGTTCTCGACCAGGACGCGACGTTCGGACCCATCCAGACCTGCTTCCTCAATGACCCCCCTCTTGTGGTCACACCAGTAGAGCCGGCCCTCAGTGTAGTCCACGGCAATGCCGCTGGGTTCCAACAGGCCCGTGCTAACCAAAACTGCCCAGTCATCTCCGTCCAGAGAGATGCTTCCCACAGCTGGCCTCTCACCCACATCTGTCCAGAACAACCTCCTCAAAAAGACACAAGAAGCGACAAATCAAACGGCTGTAATCAGCAATGGCAGGTAATACCTATAGAACTCTTTCAGTGTTTATCACTAGTACAGATTACAGGATCAAACAAATTAATGCCTTTGGGTGGAGTGCTGCTCAGTGGGTTAGGGACTTGAGCCTGTATACAGAAGGCCACGGGTTTGAATCCCATGAACAGCAGAGTAATCACATCACCACCTGGCCCTTAAGGAAAGGCCGACTCACCCCAACTAACCCTGACATCAAGCTTTCCTTGTCCGTTCCTTTGGACAAAAGCATTGATAAGTATAAATAAAATACAGAGGGAGCAACGCTTACAGGTTAGGCGGTAACTGGAATGTTTTTTTCAGATCTTTTCTTAAAAAGGCAGGCGATACAAAGCTGTGGTATGGAACTGACCTATTAAAAAGTGTATATAACAGCAGGTGGCATAGTAGTTAAGGAGATTTTGATGGGAATGTTGAAAACAGACCTAAGACAAGAAGAATATGGCCACCAGAGATCCAAAACAAATGAGATATGCAGTGGCCAATACCTGCAATGTTAGTACATGCTATAGGTGGAACTGTGCTGTACTGTATTCTGAAGACTGGGACTGAGACTGTACAGTACTGTATTTTGAAGACTGGGACTGTGCTGTACTGTACTGTATTCTAAAGACTGGGACTGAGACTGTACAGTACTGTATTTTGAAGACTGGGACTGTGCTGTACTGTATTCTGAAGACTGGGACTGAGACTGTACAGTACTGTATTTTGAAGACTGGGACTGTGCTGTGCTGTACTGTATTCTGAAGACTGGGACTGAGACTGTACAGTACTGTATTTTGAAGACTGGGAC
>JAACJT020000092.1:705350-737936 GCA_009936485.2 Gymnarchus niloticus | reverse complement strand
TGGGACTGTGCTGTGCTGTACTGTATTCTGAAGACTGGGACTGAGACTGTACAGTACTGTATTTTGAAGACTGGGACTGTGCTGTACTGTACTGTATTCTAAAGACTGGGACTGAGACTGTACAGTACTGTATTTTGAAGACTGGGACTGTGCTGTACAGTACTGTATTTTGAAGACTGGGACTGTGCTGTGCTGTACTGTATTTTGAAGACTGGGACTGTGCTGTACTGTACTGTATTCTGAAGACTGGGACTGAGACTGTAAAGTACTGTATTTTGAAGACTGGGACTGTGCTGTACTGTACTGTATTCTGAAGACTGGGACTGTGCTGTACAGTACTGTATTTTGAAGACTGGGACTGTGCTGTACTGTACTGTATTCTGAAGACATTTTGCGTCAAGAAGGATCCACTTACTTTGCCTGCGGATGAATTGCGATTCCTCTAGGTTTCTGCAACTCTCGGTCAATAATGACCTCCCTGCTGAGGCCATTTAAGTCGCTGCGCTCGACTGTGGAGAGACTGAGCAGGAAGACAGGAGGTGCTGTGGACACTAAGGAACAACACTGACTCTCAAATTACTTCTTACTCTTATTAGAGTAACTCAGGACGGAAACCATGACAGAGATAAAGGATCATATAACCATGACTTCAGGGTGGACATAACAGGATTACATGAACAAATTAGTCATGGCTGCTGATCAGTTCTAGCAGAAGCAGCAAAACAGGAAAAGAGCATAAAACTCAAGGCACAAGTGAATTTCTCTGTCATTTGCTGTACTTGTGTTTGTCTCTCTAACCACTCTTGCCGGTCATGTGACCCACCCTTGGTCCGACCAGTACAGCTTGCGGTTAATCCAGTCCACGGCCAGGCCCTCAGGGGTGACTACTCCCTCTCTCACCAGGACCTCCCGCCCACTGCCATCCAGGTTCGCCCGCTTGATTTGCCGCAGGCTGGTACTGGCATAGTACACCTGAGGACCACCAAACACACACTCATGTATACGTTATAAAACACACATACAGTATATACACAACTTCACACACAAATAGCATTGTAACGAAGGTCTTTGACAATCACTGTTACTTCCAGGTATACGTTAAAGAGTAACAGCTAAAGCTCCATCAGATTCTACTTCCCTGATAAATATTTTCCGGGACGTGTATGGTGCACTCATCACACACAACCAGCAGGGGGCAGTAGGTAGACACGACTTCATTCAACGCTGGGTTTAGGTCAGGATCTTCTGCAGTGTAGCACGATATTTAACAACATCCAGGTGCTTAACATAAAATCTCCTTTCTTAGGTCCAGGAACGTTTTGACAAATCATAGGATTGTTTACTACATGAACGTACTTCAGTGATGCACTGCCATACCCGCTCCTTTTGACATTGCATTTTGATTACCTCATCACGGCTCCAAAGTCCTGTATTGGTTTATTGTCGGGATCAGAAGTTAACAGTCACGAATGATGTCCACTCACCTGACTCTCTACTGGATCGTAGTCCAGGGCTGTGATTGTTCCCCGTGGTTCCTCCAGAAGGCTTCGATCTCCTGTGCCATCCCAGTCAACGCATCGGATGTTTATGACGTTGGTAAATATCACATATGGTCGAGGACCTACAACATACACATTACTGAAAGAGTTTGTTCAAATGACAAAGCAAACTATCCAACACAAAATATCCTATAAATATGGCAATAGTTTAAAAATGATATGATCCATCATTCTTTCTTCTGACCACTCATCCTGGTCAGGGTCGTGGGGTGGCCTGGCGACGATCCCAGACAGCATAAGGATGGTGTACACTCTGGATGTGATGCCTGTCCATCACATGCTAAACGAATGCACACGAGTTCACTTAGAACACTTTAAAGAGGCCAGGTAGCCTAACTGCATATCTTTTGACTTTGGGAGAAAAACCACAGTACCTGAAGGAAACCCCACACATATAGCAGCAGTGAGGTTTGAACCCACAACCTTGGAGGCACAAGGAAATAATGCTACCCACCGAGCTGCCATGTATATTACATTACCTGTCCATTGTCTATACCTCTATTCTATATCTCTCAGGGTTGTGGGAATGCTGAAGCCAATCCCAGCTGAGAGGTGGGGTACACTCTGGGCAGGTTGCCAATCCACCACAGGGCCAACACAGAGACAAACACCCATACACAATTTAGAGCAACCAATCAACCTATCCTGCATATCTTTAGACTGCAGAAGGAAACGGGAGTACCCAGAGGAAACCCACGCAGGCACGGGGAGAACATATAAACTCCACACAGACAGGCCCTAGTCAGCTGCAAGGATCAAACCCAGAACCTTCTTGCTGGAGGCAGATGTGCTAACCACTCAGGCACATTATATTATATTATAAAGCATGGCATCAGACCCAATCCTAATTGCTGTGAGTCTTCCTGTATTAAGCAGACTTTGAGCTCATGATCGAACACATGCACACAGTGGTGGATGGAGCTCAGGGCCTCACCTGTTGCTGTGCAACGCCGGCCGTCAGCGTGCAACCTGTATCCCGGTCTGCATTCACACTTCCATTGTCCTGGATTCAGTGGCACACACACCTGACTGCAGCCTCCGTTGTCGGGCAGAGAACATCCTGCGGGTGGCAGAGCGGGACATGGTAAGCCTGACACGCCCTCGTTCACCATCATATCTGCATCGTGTGATGCACTAGGCAGTGATAGTGTAGTAAAGTGATACCGTTTTTCTTAGTAATTCTGTTTTTAAAGTTAACAGATAAAAACTGCTGTTTACACCCCTTGTTCTTGCAGCCCTGTCTGTCCGTCTGTCTGTCTGCCTGCCTTTCTGTGTTTTGAATTACATCAAATCTTAAATCCATCTTCTGTATTCATGCCACCCTCACCAGTGCAGGATGACCTCTCTAGACACGAGCAGGCATCGCCGTCATCTGTGCGGATGCACCCATGCTTGCAGGGGGGCGCTGTTTTTGCACATGTTGTCAGCTCTTGGGGGGGCAGAGAGGTGCAGAACATTGAGATGTCATGACTAGAAGGAGCAGAGAGGTGCTGTTGTGGTCAGGTGACCTGATCTACACACTACCCACACCTTACCAGAGCAGCCTCTGTTCAGGCCACTTTTCAAGATGCTCATCCATTTGGGTGATTTCCAGTTTATCTACATTGACCATGGCAGTTCACTCCCAATTCAAAGGTTGACATCCATCCATCCATCCATCCATCCATCCATCCATCCATCCATCCATTTACCCAACAATCCATCCATCCATCCATCCCTCTATCCATCAATCCATCCACTATAAATATTTATCTAGTACAGAGTCATGTCCCTCATTTCCACCGAAATGGTGCTGGTACTGGCCCTCTTGCCCAGCCGGTGGTGGAACCTAACCTACTGCGAACCGGAGAGCCTGAAGCCAATCCCAGGAAGCGAAGGGACAGGATGCCAGCCCACCACACACAAAAATACTCAGTAACGCAGTCAAATACTGTGGCTGATTTAGTGCCATTGATGAAAACACATGCCATTTCAGTAACTGCTGCCATATGACAGCCCCACCTGTAGACCTCTTATAACAGCCTAAATGGCACCATCTAAAGGAATGAGATTCAAATGAATTCCTGAACTTGATTCACCTCAAACCCAACCTTCTCGCCTTCACCTTGGTCAGCAGTGTGTTGCCCTAGTATGCCGGGAACCCCCGTGACTACAGCAGTAAACTGTGTGACAGACACCCAGAACTGGAACACACGACCCTACCACTGTTCTCATGTAGCAGCCTACATACTGTGAATGTGTCACGTGACATCACTCGTTATGATTCTGTTTTTTTTTTTTTGTTTTAAGGGTTGTTGTCGCGTTACCCATTAAAAGATTAACACCGTGAGCCCAGACCGGTTTAGAAACAAAAGAGTTAAAAAAAAAACAAAAAAATCACCAGCCTGTGAGGTAAATTGCTAGCTATAATAATATAAATACATGCAAACAATTAGTGCTTAATTTGCATGAGCGTGTGTCAGTATTAAACATCGTTTCTGATGACAGTCATCTCTCAACAACTCACATTGAAGAATGACATACAACAAATCTGAATCACCAGAAATTGTCAAATTTCTATCTGTATAAATTGTATAACGGCTTGGCGGTTTGCGGGTGTTTGTGCTAATTTTGGCATCAAACATCGAATTAGCTGCACACAGCGACCGTTCCGAGCAGATGGACAGCCAGAACAAGCTTCTTAACAAGCCATCACCATCCTCCACGACATTAGGCCATAATCCTCAGTGGAAGATTTGTTCTCAGCTGTCAGTAGGAAACCCCTGTTAATTGCAGACAACAGCCCTAGTACCATCTCAGACCAGTCTGATTTCCAAAACAAGGAGCTCAGTTTTTGCAGAATAATTTTAACTAGGATCAAAACGGGTCTAGTTCATGTTGCTTCTCCAACATACTCAAAAAACAAGCTGCTGTACGGTGAGGCGCATTACTGTATATGTTTTGGTAAGAATATAAAGCTTCTCATCGTATTTGTTAGTGAAAGAATGAGTCACTTAAACCCATCCATCACTTAAACCCTGACATTTAATTGGTTGATCTTAAGGAAAAAAATAAAGGTGACTCAAACCAGCATATGTATAAAGCACCCCATAACAAACGTGTATTAGCAGCATGTGTTATCTGCAAAGGTAAAATATCTTTTTATGATCATATGGGTTTGAATGTCATACAACAAACAAGAACATGTTCACACCACAGCTAGAAAATCCATTGGAGGTAAGTGATGGTGGTTCAGCAGTAAAGCTCCTGTTAGCACAGCGCAGAGATTCCCCTAGCATGGCAGTAGGGGTAGCACCAGTCCAGCTGTGGGCAGCACATCCTCTATTTTGGTTCCATCCAGATAACGTCATGCCCATCCAGCATAAGAGCTGTGTTTATATACCGGAGCCTGGCTATGTGCTAAACCAGCTTATCGCAGCAGAGCTGCTGATGAAAAATGTTCCCTATTTCAGCTGCCACTCCGCCGTCTAATCCTGCCGTGCTGCCGCCTTCCGAGCGAGAGACGTCAGTTTGGAGGCGGGGCCTGTTCTCACCTACACAGCACGTTACCGGGCAGCAATCGCCAGCAAAAAGAATTAAGACAGTTTGTGTGCTGCGCTTTCAGGTTCTCATAATTCTCACAGACATTCGTGGTTCGTTTTTAACGGGTTTTGGCCAATTTAATGGCAGAATTATGATATTATTAATACAAGCGGAACTGATGAAAACGGTAACAGAAATAGCATGAAATGAGAAACAATGGGTGTGTACTGCATCACAGGTTTTGTTTACTTAATAATTAGTATCCATGACTTTAAACTTTAGATTAATGTTGAGGTTTTGCGTTAAGAAAACTATTATATGCATAAATTAGTTATGTCGAGTGATAATTATCTGTGTCCATTTTATATAACCATTTATCCAGTACAGGTTTGTGGTGAGCATGGACCCATCCCTAGACGCGCAGGACTGAGGACCAGAAACATAATGAAGTAGCAATGACAGATAAACGATTACAACAATTCTTGTCTAAATTGTTTGGTTAAAGGCACCAGTAATAGGGTAATAAATACTGTAAATGCGTTAAAAGCATTGCGTGGCTTTGATTAATTTTCAGTAAAATGAGGAAGATGTTATTACCTAAATAATTGGTTTATGGAAAAATGTATACTATGCCAGTCACACGGAGCCAGAGATGGCCTGGATGGTTCAGACTTGGTCTCACTAACATGATGTGCCAGCCCCCCCCCCCCCCAAAGAGAGGAGCCAAGCTGACAAGACTTGGGCAATGTAGCCATGCAGCCATATTGGGATTCAGTAGACCCCATTGACCTGGCCTCAAGCTCAGCAGAGATGGGAGTGACAAACCTAATATCATCATGACATCTGGCCCCTGCCACAGAGCGACAAGATCGACCTTGGAAGGCAGAAGACAAAGGTTACATAAGGACCTGTGCTCGTCAAATCATGTCGTACTAAGACCCAGTCTGTCAATCTATGCTCTAAAACACACAGAAAGCACTCACTGTTACACTTACATGAAAGACCAAAGTTCAGCACACAGAGGTATTGGTCCAACTGTAAATGGTCCAGCGCTACAGCAAATCTATTACCAAGAAACATCTGGAAGTTCTGAAAGACCACTCTATGATTTGGTACTGACTCTTAAAGACTGTTTGGTTCTGAGATCTAGACTACTGTCTGGCCAAACTTTGGTTTTGAAGAAAACTACACTTTCATTTTCTTAGCTGGAGAATGGTTAGATCATATCAGACTTAAGGAAATTGCATTTTGAAATTGAAATGGATGAAAGTACAACCAATTGAATAAAAAATCATATTGTTTCTCCATTTATAATCATTACAAATTTTCAACTCAAATTTGAGAAATAGCACAAAATCTTACCACGACACGTTTTCATGTCAGGAAGAAGCACATATCCGTGAGGACAGGTACAGAAGTAGGAGCCCGGAATGTTTTCACAGCCCAGTGTGCAGCCATGATTCCACAGAGCGCACTCGTTGACATCTGGGACATAAAAATGAACAGGATGGAGACGGTCAGAAAACGGCACAGATTGGAATGACTTAAGGAGCTGGAGTGAAATATCGCTATTATGTTTGAAATTAAAATGTGCGTTCATACACGAACATAGGAGCAGTATACAGGAGTACATGGAAAATGTTTAGTTTTCGCAAATCCTGTCCTGTTTTCCACGAGACACACACAGAGGTGAGAGTGAAGCTTTGGGTCAGAGTGCAGGACTAATCATTTATCCGGTGCCCCTGGAGCAGTTTTTAGGGTTAAGGGCCCTGGTCAAGAGCTCACCAGTGGGATTCAAACCAACGACATTCCATATGAGTACAGACTCCAAACCCGGGTCAGTAAACTGGGGTTTCCATCAGAAACATGATTGCTGGACTGATTTAAACAATGTTATAATGCTAGTTTTGGATTATTGAACACCATGATCGCTTCATCTATTACTGTCAACGAAAAACTTTCTGCCATAAATCTGTAATTGAGTCAGCAGTTTTACTTCTATAATGAAGGATCCACTTGTGCCTTTTACTCGATCCATCATAAGAATCCTGGTCTTTAATTGGCTACCTTCACAGTAGTTGCCGTGTTTGCTGAGGGTGAAGCCATTGCTGCACTGGCATGCGCCTGTCATGGCGTGAGCAGAGCACACGCGTAAGCAGTCCTCCGACTGCACGTTGCATCCACCATCTGCGTCAGAGTAGAGGTCGCCCATTAATCCTGATCTCAAGCAGCAAGTGCTGTTCCACCATTCAGTACGACGATATGACACAGCACATGTAATACGTATCATGTGAAAACAAACACGGAAAACATCCCACATACTGCCGAATCCTTTTTGCCCATATTAAGGTATGGTAGAGAATTGTACATATTCAGTGTTTATTACTATACTTCCAAAGTGGTCTTTACGTTCTTTTTCCCAAAGAAGATTATCAATGGCCATGTTACAAAGCGGATCTAACAGAGTGACTGTGGTGAACTCTGACCTTTGAGCATAGTGGGAGGAGCATCTGCCATGGGCTGGGCCAAAGGATGTACCACTTTAACGGAGACAGGGGGTCTGGGCATATTTTTCAGGGTGATTTTCACTGCGTTATCGCCTGTGTACTTTCTGACCCTCGTAATGGACCGAGCCTTCATGTCAGCGTAGTACAAATACTCGAGAAACACAGACATTCCCATAGGCTGTGAGCTGAGGGTGTGACCAGGAGCAAAAAGGTCAAAGGGTCACATGTTATATAACTGTGCTTTCACAACATTTCACTGAGATTTGCTCAAAGCTATGGAGTATACAGATTAAACTAAATCAGAGTATCCTTGGTGTGATTTCATTGGAAGCCAGAACCCTACGTACAGGGGATGTTTAAAGTCTAGACATCCCTTTTAAAATGGCAGGTTTTTGTGATGTAATAAAATAAAACCAAGATTAATCAGGTTAGAACTTTTTTTCACCTTTAATGTGAAATTGCAGCCTATAGAAATGTGGTGGAAAAAAAAAACTCTGAAACCTTTTAGGAGAAAAAACACATCATAAAATTCTGTTTTAACAGGGGTGTGTAGTCCTTTTTATATACACCATTTACAAACCCTGCAAAAAGAGAGCACTTCTCTGAAAGCGTAGCGTTTATCTGTGTATGTCTTATAGTGTCTATGAGTGCCTGCTTTTTCGGCTGCTTACTGTAGAGGCTGCTTTATGGCGCTGATGATGTCCCCGCTGTAGTCACAGGACCCGATGGTAGCCCTACCGTCTAAGCTGAACTGGACGAGGAACAGTCTCCTGTCAAACACATCCAGGGAGATTGTCCCCAGTCTGTCAGCACTCATGAAAATAGTGGTGGTCATCCCACGGTCCAGGTCTGATTTCTGTATGCTCGGAGTCGAGCTGTCTGAAACCCAAAATATAAACCTGGGGGAAGCAGAGTTATGTATTAGTGACAATCAAGTTCAGTGATTAGTAATGTAATAAATGACGAAAGTGGAAAACACCAAAACCTGGACAGGAAATTCTGACTGTTGGGAATGTGTTGGGCCATCAGTTTTAAGATTTTACCTGACAG
The DNA here is from genome assembly GCA_009936485.2 of Gymnarchus niloticus. Taxonomy (NCBI): domain Eukaryota; kingdom Metazoa; phylum Chordata; class Actinopteri; order Osteoglossiformes; family Gymnarchidae; genus Gymnarchus; species Gymnarchus niloticus. Next base: position 729,298 of record JAACJT020000092.1, on the reverse strand, counting down.
AGTCCAACCTTAGGTGTTATTGTCTCTTACTAGATTTCTTCAAAATGCATGGGAATGATCAGTAAGGAAAGCCTCTATTAATATTTCCCCTTGCCCTGTTTATTTCTGTCATAGGTCTACTCATTATTTCAACATCTTTTAGCAATTCTGGCCACATTGCCAGATGATCAGCTACCTCAGTGATCTGAGCCAGGGGTTCTCAAAGTTTTTCTTTGCAAGGACCCCTTTCATTAACATCATTTTTCATGAGGACCCCCCCCACCACCAAATGTGCACATACACACCACAACTACGCAAAAATACATTTGCCATACATGACTTTAAAAATAAAATCGTATCTATGCTGAAATACATACAAATTAATTAAGCAGTAAAACTGAAATTCGAAGAGAGCACTAGATACATTAAACATAATTTATTAAAAACTAAAAAAAAATCTCAAATCGATGTGGACCTTGGGGGTCTGTGGACCTCGGCTTGGGAACCTGAGAAATCTAAAATGATATATAATTCCAAGAAATTAACCAAAAGCAGGCAAGCCTGAGCAATGCTTTCGGATTGGGGAGGCTACATTAGAGAGGCTCTAAATGTAAATGCGAGACCAGAGGTGGGCATTGGTCCGTCTTTCTGGTATGCAAGGTCTTGCGGGGGCCAAACAGATCACACCTATGTGCCAGCCATGTTCGAGGGAACGTCCTCATCTATGGGTCCAGCCTCATCGTAAACAAAGCAGAAGGAGAATCCCATTTGTTTCGGTCTGCCTGTTCATACCCTTAATCTTATTTGCTGGAATTTGGTAATGGTAGAATGACGTGCCTAAGCTAGCACCTAGTAGCCATGGAAACAAAGTCTGAAACTGCTTGTTCACCAGTTTCAAGGAGGGGCTCCAGATTCAAGGAGGGGCTTCTACTACTTGATCTAATTTCTTCCAGTGAAACATCCCAAGGTAAAGAAAATAGATCAACCTTGGATCAAAGTTTCGCAAAAGTATTTTAGTAATATATACTGAGTCAGGATTAAAAAAAAAAATCCCTTATGCAATAAGGACCTGTGACACCTCACCTGTTAATCGGATCTACTGCGATACTGCTTGGATTAGACAGATTTGCTAAAACCGTCTTCAGATTTTTCCCGTTAGAATCCACTGTCTCTATGGTTCCCTTTTCTCGGTTTGTCCACATCACTTGGTTCTGGATCCAGTCTACAGCAAAGCCTGCTACGCCTGTTCCCGCCGAGTGAACGTTCTGGAGTGCAAATAAATAAAAACCAAGCATGCACAAAAGCAGCATAGCGATGGAAAAATACACATTTGCGTTAACATTATAGCCCATCTTTCCATTGTAAAAGTGCGATGGATGCAGAGAAAGGATATTATTTTGCATTAATTCATTTATCCACGATAGCCTTATGGTTTCCCCCAGGATGTGAATTAGATCACACTGAGAACAATGAAACATCATCACAGCCCATCTTGGGGGTGTATGATTAAGGTCACAGTGCCACATGCCACACGCTGCCCCATGTGGTCCCCAGGCCTACCTGCCGGTGAGTTCCATTCAACAGAGTCCTCTGAATATTCCCTGACTCCATATTGACCCAGTAAAGCCTCCCATCCCTATAGTGGAAATCCAGCAGGAGCCCAGGCCTGGCGTCCCTCAGCAGCCTCCTTTGACTGCCCCCGTCTCCATCGATGCGAAATATGGCTTGACCACGGCTGAAGATGAGGTAGGCCTCAGGTGCTGATGGAGGGGCACAGGGACACGCGGTTTCAATTTGTAGTCGCGAGGTTAGGCCTTGAAAAGGGAGGGGGAAGCTTTTTGAAACATTTCCGATACAATGAGTAACACGTATTCGTTTACAAACTAATGAAACCGAGAACGCTACCACTTGCAAAAACACTGGAACGTGTTGTCTGAGACGTCAATGAAATGCCCCAGTAATGAACAGCTGAATGGGGCTTTAATAAGATTATGTGTCGACGTTGTGACATGAAAGAGATACAATGGCACTTTTGTACTTGCTCTTTCTAGCCTGTCTCAGGCTCCTCCCCATTGTGTTCCGATACTGACATCATTGTTATATGTGGTAAATCAATGTTCCTCAATGGTGAGTCTGTACCATAATGTTAGACTCTCAGCAGCCTGGACTGCTTTAGGGCAAAGCCTGGGTGTCCTAGCAACAGCGACTCGACTGCTAATGAAACAATATGAACTAATGAAAACACACGAAGAAACACCTTCTTAAACATTGTGCAGAGACATTGTGCACCCTGAGTTTTAGCTGGAAGCCAACTGATCACAGAACAGCAACTGTTGTTAGGTAGCTGTAGAGTTTCAAAAACAAGGTTTGGGAAAGCATTGTAGTACCCCGAGAAACCTATGTATCTCGTCTACTGTATATGTTGATAAAACATGGTTCTCTACTCTGAAACAACACCAGATAAATCTCAGGAAAACCTCAGCACTCAGTATCACCAGAACTAAACAATGAACAAGTCTTCCAGACCTTCAGGGGCTGCGTTTGTGTCTTTCGTCCTTGAGTCCAAGGTATGTCCATCTGCCTTTTCGCAAAAGGACCAATTTGCCTAAAAGAAAAGTCCAGTGATTGAAGAGGTGCCAAAGTGTGGCTCCCTTGCATCACGGTGAAAAGGGGAGAACATCTGGTCCTGGTGTCTGAGCCCCAGGGGCCTTTCCGAGGTCCTTCTGTCAGAAAGAGTCCCAACCTCTGTGGAACTTCACAGGCAAGGTCAATTGTGCTGGTGGCCAAATCATAGGTCCCTTGGGTGGTGCCATGGCCAGGAGGGATCTGTCATGGCCAGCCTTGGTGGGGTGTGATGGCCAACTGCAAATGAACTTTGGGGTCCACAGCAGATCACCATATTAGACCTGCTTTGACCTTTTATGATTACCTTCTGAATCTTCAGTTAAAATAGCTAATGTGACCTACTTCTTCTTTGACATCATTGCAGATGGTTCTAAAACACGTGCCCCAGAAACACACGGTCCCATTCTTTAAACAAAAATGGATATTCAGGCATGCAGGCATATCTCTGGGTCTTCATTAAAACATTTTTGATTCAGTTTGACAGTTAATTGGAAGACCTTTCCTCAAGGGCTCAGTGTGAGGAACAGAAGCTGTGAGCTTCTGGTCTCAGATTTAATATCAGGTTGGCTCTGACTGAATCCCCTGATTGAAAGGTTGTTTCCGCTGGGCTCACAAAAAATGAGTTTGCCTGGCTCTAAAGTCTCATTTCCCTAACTCTGAGGAACACCAGCAGGCTCTGGGCAATCAGCTGGGCAACAGAGCATCCTGGACAGAGCAGCAAACTGGTACCAGGTCACACACCGAACACATCACACCTCGCATCAAGCCAGCCCCTCCGATGTTCCTCTCATCTAGACTAGCCTGTCTGAGATCTTGCTTATTGAGAATGCTTGGATGTACAATCTGACATTGAAACATCTTATAATGTTCAGCATGAGCATGAAACATGTCAACAAACTCCTAATACAAGTAATACGGGCATATCGACTTTGAAAATTAAATTAAAATATGTATAATTTGCAGGAAACCAAACTTCTGAGTCAGGGAACTGAATGGGCAACTGTTTCATGGCCTTTGGACAAGAATTCATCTATAACATAATAAAAGACAATATCCCATTAGACATAGTGGTCATGGCATCAACATCATGTTGTGCTGTTTTGTATTATAGCCAGGGTCACCTGGAGCCTATCCCAGGCAGCCTAGGGTACAAGATAGGGGACAACCTGGACGGGGTACCAGCCCATCGCAGGGCACAGTCAGTCATCCACTCAATCGCACATGATGGACAATTTAGCCATGCCAGTTGGACTGTGGGAAGAAACCGAAGTACCCAGAGAATACCCACAAAGCACAGGGCAAACATGTTGACTTCACACACACAGAGCCAGAGGTGTGATTTGAACACCCAATCCTGGATGTGCAAGGTGACAGTGCTATTAAAAATGCTCCAGGCAGTTCTAATTCAAGAAACAGACCTGATTACAATCTACACTATGGCCAAAAAGTGCTGGCTTTTGTTTAGTACTCTATTCAATGTATTTTATAGTGCCTTTCACTACACAGTTCCCCCAAAGCATTTAAGAATGTGTGCCAATATTACAATGTACATCGATGAAAAAGGAGAAAGTCCAGAAGACAAGAGAGGAGAGGAACCTAACTCTCGGGAGCACGGAGAAAAAGAATCTCTGGGGGTCCTCATTTGGGTCCCACCCAGATCAGCTCAGGGACCCCAGCCCCAGCTGTGGGTTGGTACTCACCCAGGCAGCTCCCGTTGCCAGCAGCAGATTGCAAGCTTCTCCCACAGGGATCCCCGCCACTCACCCCTCCCAGATGGACCAGTAGCATGGTGAGTGCGGCCAGCAACATGCTCTCAAGTCTTTACTTCCCACCAGCAAGCCTTTGAATTTACCTCGGGCCCTCAGGCCTGGCCGTAGACACAGATCCAAAGGGAAAGTCCAGGCAGCCAGGAAGCCATGTTCGTTTTCAGGACCCAGAGCCGAAGTGTGAGGGGGCAGGGTGACATCCCTGAGCCCCAGCCTCACCGGCACTCTGCGGAGCACTGAGATCCAGACAGCGGTAGCCTCCTCGGCACGGCCCCCAGGCCACCTGGTTGATTTGGAAGCAAAGTATGAAATGCCTAACACCTCTGTGGAAAATTTTGCACGTCCCAGGCCCACAGCTCAGGAAAGACCCAAAATGTGGAAAATGCAAGAAATGAGGCAAAGCCACTACTAAGTCACAGTAAATAACTGCCTCCCCCTCATTCCACAGGCCACCCTGTTCTGCCCCGCACCCTTTTCACAATTACCACTCACTCTCTGGACCCTCCTGGCCTGCTGTCAGAGGGGGGGATTTGTTTGAATGGCCATGTGCTTCCCCACAAGTGCCCCTCCCACTGAACCCTGAACCCTGCCCTCCATCTATGCGCCACCACCATCAAGCTCCCCCCTCCTTTGGGTGGTGGCCTCTGGCACAGAGATGCGTGCCGTGGATCACTGAGGGTCCGGCTGCCGGAGAGACCGGGCCTGGACCAGAGATGGCCAACAAGAGGCTTTTAGCATCCCATCATTCACTCAGGCCCCCCCCGTTCACGTCTTTCAGGACCCCACCTTTGTGGCTCTTGATGGCCACCCCTAAACTAGATCAACCACCCAGCCTGTGGTGACAGGAGAGCTCTCAACTGGGATGGACACACAACTGTGGACGTATCAAGTTTTCTGTACAAATTCAAACAAGACTGTGTTGACATACAGTTATTTGAAGTCCACTACTTGATTTATTCAATCCACATATAAAGATGAAAGAGTCCACTATTGAATATCAATGACTTACCTCTAACAAGCTAATGAGATATATTTATAGACTGTATGGGCTGTATAAGCTGTATCAGGACTCATTGGTTAGGAATCTAAGAGCAGGGGAATGTAAAGGCTGTAGTCACTGATGGAGTGTGGGCTACTTTAATTTTTCGGCACAGGTTTGCCCATGAGAGAGCTGCAGGTATACGAACAGCGTGCCGGACAGCCTGACGTCATGCCAGTCCGGCCAGCTGTTTGCCAAACAGCCTGGATGTCGCCATGAAAGTGTGACAGCTGGCGGGATTGGTAAACCCGAGATGCTCGCAGCTGGAGTGCTGAGGAATCCATGGGAACGTCACCTAGCCACCGGCGGGACCGCAGGACTTCCCACGACGCATGAATTACAGCTCCACGATCGTGTATAACAGGGAGACAGATTTTCCAGAGCCAGGTTAGCACAGGGTAATGATCTGTCATCATCTCTCAAGTTAAACTACCAAACCTTCATATTAGACCATTTCCGCTGACTACAGGCTACACCCCATGATCTGAGGCTACACCCACAGGCCTCAAACTCTTCACACCGCCTTCGGGCTACACCCAGCATATTCAGGTTGAGTCCCGCCTCTTCTTCCATTAGCCTACACCCAATTATTGTGAAACCGAGAGCTGAAGACACCAACTTTAATTTGCTAAATACTCCCATGAGATGAACCATTAAAACAGAGGAAAAACTATCAGAAATGAAAAGGAGGCCATTAATTTCATACCTCAGTGTGCATAAGCAATTAGCATCATTCAATATCTGCAAAGATGTCCCTTGTCCAAAAAGCCAAGGTATGTGTATCACTGAAATATTTCTGCAGCCTGTCCTATCCTAGCTAATTCCAACACATCCAGTTTATTGTGTTCTTGTCCAAAACCATCACTATGGGGAATGTGTAGAAATCTGATAAATCAATGAGCTTTTATTTTTAAATCAGGTCATTGTGATTAATTATTAATATATTAATACTGTTATTTTGAGCAAGTGATTTGACAAAGCGACAAATCCAGTCAAAGGCACTTCAGGCGAAGCAAATCTCAGAAAGGCCATTCAGAGCTCCCTACACGTCGTCCACTTTTTGGTTATGAAATCAGCAGCCGTACAACTTCAGCATCCCCGTTTTCTAGATGTGAGGTCTCCAAATCCATATGCATTTTATTAAAATAAGAGAAACCACACCAAAACTTTAGACATGCAGCCGTTTCCATACACAAGTAATCACGGAAAGTATTTTTTATGAAAAAAATTTGATTTATTGAAGAAAAAATACATTTGACAAAAAAAATAATTGGCATTAAAGGATAAAATAATTCCAGTATCATTCTACTGTATCTAAAAAAAAAAAAAATAACCTTCAGATCACTGACATGCATTTTGGAATGTATAGAGCTCACTCTTGGTTTCAAAACAGTGGGATCTGTCAGGAAATCCACGTGGGTCTAACAGGAGCATTGCAGCCATATGTAAGGCATTTAAAGAAGCATCGGAGTGTGGCTCTCTCCAGACCGAACAATAAAAAGAAACACATAGCATTGTGAGCTCTTTATGGTACACTGGCAAAGCTTACGGCGAAGGAAATTCAATGGCAAGTGCATCTCCCGTTTTCACAGCTGAAATCCTTAATCTGATCTTTGAAATTTCTGTCATGGTCCCAGACTGAGTGCATGTGTGGTGCAGACAAATTCTGATCACAAAATCATCATAATGTAAACAGAACGAGATGCTTAGATAGACCAGCCTGGGAAAAACAAAACAAACCGTGTTTGTCTCCAAGCCCAAAGACGTATTAATCCAATTAAAGACTAACTGGCAGGCAGCAAGTTAGACAGATGGCTGAACCGTTTGCCTATGTTGCCAAATGTCCAGTTTGAATTAATTTAGCCAATCTGGGTCATATTATTTTGGTTGAAATGGCAAAATGTTAAATGCTTGTTGAAGTTATACCATAACTGGTAAACAAAATCAGATTGGAACGATTTTTAAATGTGTTCTACGTGTTTCTGTTGACTACATGAATTAGTCACATATGCACACAGGAAGTATAGATTTAAAAACATTTAAATATAAATTCCGCATAAATGCGTGGAACCTTCCCAAAGATAATAACCACAAGCACATCTACACATCAATACACACAGTATAATTGACAATTTGGTGTTTTTTTTTGTTTTCAAATGAAATACAAGCAAAGTACAGTAAAGACGCCATCATGAAAATGTTTTTCAATCGGATTAAGGATTGGGGGGGTGTGGTAGCTCAGTGGTTAGCACTGTCACTCACCCCTCTGGGCTCGGGGGTTTGGACCCCGCCTCCAGCCGTGTGTGTGTGGAGTTTGCATGATCTCCTCATGTTTTGTGGGTTTCCTCCAGGTACTCCTGTTCCAAAGACAGCCATTTCCAAATATCCAGTAGTGTGTGACTGCCATGCAACGGGCTGGCATCCCATTGAGGGTGCCCTGGTTATTATAGCATTGTCCCGGCTCCCTTATCATAAAGGAATACTACCCCTATGGGGGGTTTTCCCCTGCAGCTCTGTCTCCGAGCTTCTGCACCTGCCACAAGATGCATATGTGGTGCTTACTGTTGTAATTATATAGAGCTAGTGGACCAAAAATGGAAACAGTTTCTGCGTAGAGGAATTAGATAAGAATTATAGCTTTCATGCAAAGATCTGGCAACCCTCTTCCAATTCCTGAAACTTAACATCAGTGTGATAACGCTGGAATCTACTGTCGTTCCCACCTCTCCAGACAGCACCCCCCCACCCAAAGACGCAGAGCAGGACTGACCGTAACAGTTCTTTTAATTTTAGCCCGGTGAAATATTACATATTAGAGGTTCTCGATGTTTTCACTGAAGCACGGGTATAAACATCCATCAACAATCAGACCCTTTTCAATGTCGATGAGAACCTATCCTGCATGTATACTAACACAGAAGCTCAGAAATCACAAGTCTTCTTGGTGTGGGTCCCAAACATAGACAATTTCACCTCATTTACATCAAACTTTTTGTTCTTCAGCCATAATTTATTTACATTCTGTGTGGAAAAGGGTGCAGCACATTATTACCACAATACCCATCTAAACTGCCAGCCTGTCTGCGCTCTTAAAATTTTACACACCTCTCCTGAGAAAGCAAAGCTCACACACGTCGCACACGACATGAGAAAATGGGATTCCGTGGGGAAAACAATAACGTTGGGAAAAACTCAAGGCGGATAAGAAGAGGAGGGTGACAGAGGTTACGTTGGGTGGATGGCATTACAAAAACGACGTGTATGACCTTGCAGGTGCTCAGAGAGGTAAGTAATGACAGGCAGGCCTGGTGTGCTGGAGTCATAAAGAGTCAGACCCAACCAAACAATTGAAAAACAACAGCCTGAGAAAACATTAGACTTAAAACCTGCTCCCTCCATTGGCTGGAGGAAGAATTACACAAGGGACCTGGTAACCACCACAGGAGTGGGTTACAGCAAATTCATGGACATGCGAAGGAAAAAAAAAAAGGCAGTCTCCATAGAATTATGTGCAGTTAATGCATAGAATACATACTTTATGGTCTTTTTACCCTTGTGCTTCCAGAATCTTCTCCACCACCTGTGTCCATCAGTTGCTACCGCACCTCAGTACTGGGGGTGAGAGCAAGGCTGAAAGCTAGAAGCACTTTGTATTTAGGACAATGACCATGAAACACGGTCAGTATCATGGTACTGTGCCAAACCCATCTTATAAAGTAACTGCGTTTAAAAGTGGTGAACTCCCCAGTTTCATGACTGATTGTCCTGTCAGCAAATGGCAAACATTGTAAAAAATGGAGGTGCTGTCCTAGGACAACGTATTGAAGGTTTAAGGCTCCATTAAAAAATTTTAAAACTCTGCCCCAAACATCAATCCACGCATTGAAGTATCCATATGGACACAATAGTGTTCAGTAGCTTGAATTCAAGCGGATGCTAGCTAGCAGAAGAACTCCATTTTGGAGCTTCCACTTTTGTAGGTTATCTGGGAGTCTATGATAGACCGGGAGCACAGGAGCATTCTCTCAGAATCCTGCCCCTGTCTGTTGGTCCACAGCTCTCCAGGCTGATTGGTTGCTGTCCTTGGTTTCAGAGAGAGTGTCTCAAATTTCACGTAGGACTCCTTGGAGAGGTCGTTCTCTCTTGCTCTCCTCCTCTGCTTGCAGAACAATGACAGGATCTTGTAGAGCAGTATGGCTATGAGGGGCAAGGCGAGAACACAGACAGCACCGCTGATTATCATTAGCGTCATACTGGTGCCCTCCTCTGCCTCACGCTTGGCTGTGGAGAAGCTCACACACTGGTCCCTCCGCGACTGCCCACCTTTAATGATCAGGCAGGCCATGTACTTAGTGTTGGGTTTCAGACCCTCCAAGGCCAGCTTTCCCCTGCCCACCTCTGTGGTGACCGTCTGTTTGACCTTCTCCTCATATGAGGAGTACACTACAGTGAGCGGCACATTACCCGGAACGCCGTCCACCTTCCATACCAGCACCACACCGTCTGTGTCCTCCTCAACAACCTGGATGTTCTTGACGGACAGCTTCTGGAAGGCAGGCCCTGTGCTGTTCCCTGCCGCTTTCGAATTCTCGTCCTGTGGCGGCATCCCGTTCAGGCCCTCCTGATGCATTTTGACAGGTGTCCTTTGCTGGCTGTCCAATGATGGGTGGCTCTTCTTGGTGCTGCTTGGAGGCAGGGTGGTGGTAAGGGTGGTGGAGGAGGTGGACTGGGTGGTGGTAATTGGGGGCGCCAGCGCCGAGTCTGCCTGTCCCAAAGTAGCTGCTTCCTCTTCCCCAGCCGGATTCTGGATGAACCCCCTTCTGCTGGCCGGTGTGTCCGATTCCCCCACCACAGTCAGGGAGACGGAGGCCTCTGCTGACCCAGCCACATTTTTGGCCTTGCAGTAATAGTCTCCGGCATCTTTGTGTTGTATTCCAACGAGACTGATAACGGACCACCGGATACCATTGCCTGGAGATTCCTGAACAACTGTTGAGTGGAAGCAAAATGAGATACTGACTGTGAGACAGCTCAAAGCACAATCGTAATTTTTCTATCTTAAATGATAAGTAATGGTGTAAAGACACCAAAATTATGAAAGTCATTGATGAGTAGATGCAATTGTTTCATTTGTTCTCTGATTTTAAATACAAGATGCTAAATAGCAAATAACTGCAGAAATTAATCCCTCCTATGAGATAATGTGTCACTTTTGATTGTCGTTCAAATCAGAATGCAAGGTACTTTAGACAGACGTTTAAGTTGAGTTGTGCATATGAATCTTTTCTTCAAATTCTGTTACATTACGGGAAGCTGCTGCAACAGCTTTTGAGAGCTGTTACGATATGAAATCATTACTGGTCACCTAAGCATGCTAGGATTTGTTTGGGAGTACCCAGGTTCAGGAAAGGGTAGGTCAACTTACACATCCCCAGCTGACAAAATTCCAGTCGAAAGCGGGGTTATGACCGGTAAGGAATAACTAGGTATGTTAATCAGAAGCAGGGTTATGACCAGTTAATCAGACATTGCAATGGCTCAAAAAGTGTTATGGGATTGGAGGGGGTAGCTCTATGTCCGGAAGGTTGTTGGGTTGAATACTATTTTTAGTAGTGTGACCGAGTCATCACTGAGTCCTTCAGAAAGGCCCATAACCCCAGTTGCTCCAGGGACCCTTGACACAGGCTGACCCTGCACTCTGACCCTTGAACCTATATTGATAGCAGGATGGGATGTGTGAAAACTACCCAATTTCCCCATGGGAAGGAATGACGTATGACTGTTCTGTTCTAAATGACTGCCTCATGGTATAGTGAAGCTCAGTGTTGCCTTTCTGTGAAATTACCTGTGCTGCTGATGGGTAAGCCACTGGACCTGTTCCAGATTAGGATGGGGGTGGGGTGACCAGTAGCATCACAGCGCAGGAGCACGTTGCTGCCCAGAGGGGACGTGATCCTGGTGGCTGAGGTCATGACTGTGGGTTTGAGACACTGGTCCAGCTCGGCCCGGGAGAACGACACACCGGCCAGGTTTTCAGGTCCGCGGCAGACCAGCAGCCGGTCCAGCAGCACCACGGATGTCTCCGATATCTTGGAAAGCTCAATCAGCTTGGAGATACGGCAGTCACAGATCCATGGGTTGTCTTGCAGTCCTGGAGGTGGGAGCATGAGGGAGCTTCAGAAATCCAGGTCCTCCGGCCATGAAAGACTGACCTAATTATACCAAAGTGGTTAGCATATAGACTGATGACTATATAGTGATTTTCTATGTCCACCAGGGAACTGGAAGGTATGGCAAAAATTAAAGAAATGGAAGGTGTGATAGCCTCGAAGTATTGCTCTAATCCAATAAGTCTGGATTTATTCTTTTGCAAAGTCTTACAGGTGTGTGTTTGGGAACTTTCCAAGGTAATTATGACACCATAGTTGAGCTGGCTGACTCCCAGAATCCACAGACATGTGGACATTCAGCTATGTGACGTGAACAAAGAAGGGATGGGTCACTGGGAAAAATTATTTATGGGGCTAAACATCATGGGACAAATTACAATTCTTTCTAATCATGTTAAAACTCTAAAACTGAGAGTCTCCAAAGGACGTATGGCAAAGAGCAGAGTATGCCTGAACACGATCTTCCATGTGTTATCAAAAAGGACACACGTGAAAGCAGCAACACACAATTTGTGTTCACCTTCCGTACACTGTCTGGCCAAAGGGGGCTCTTCTACACGCTTGCAAACATACGACATTTTCAGGCGTCATTCACATTCTGCTGCATCAAGTCCACAGAAGCAGAGAATTCAGGCCTTCAGCTCACAGCGGAGAAAGCAACTCAGTTCACGTCGATAATGCACATAGAAGCTGAGATTCTGCAAAACCATCAAATCCCACAGAAACTGAGGATGAATCATCCAGCTGTGCCCTGTTAACACCCAGATGGCAAGGCAGGACACCTCTACAGTGGCTCAGCATGAGTATTCAGTAGGTAGCTGGAGTGCCAACCCTCAGGATTATGGCAGATGAAGCCAGCTTTGCATCTCCAGACATCTCATGTTCACAAGGATATCAGATAAATTTCACCAGAGGGCTCCTCTGTATCAATTTCCCCCCTTTAAATAGACAGTGTAGGACCACTGGGTACTTCAAATGATTGCATGGTTTTAAGTCAACTCTACTTCTATGGCTAATATTTGATGCTCTGCGCTCAGGGTTAATATTTGGATTAGGATGTAAGACAGCAAAAGCTTCAAGTACTCAAAAAAGTACATTTAAAGCCCCTTCCATCACTTTGGAGAATATATTTGCTTTAGAAGAGAGAATTAAGGCACAGCTGTGGTCCTTCTCAGTTTGTCCCTCAACTTTTACATGATGGTACTTTATTGCCAAAGTCACTGCATCCAGCCAAAGCAGGAGACATGGCCTCACATCTCAAGTTTACATGCAGCACCTGGCCATGTATGAGAACCCCGGTGTGAAATTAGCACCTATCTTTTACTTACATGTATAGTGCTGACAGGTTATATCAATGGGGTAGCTCTCTCGTTGAGTTTAGGGTCATGGACACATACTTTTTTACTTACTTATGTTTGTAACAAAAAAAAATTAAGGCATGGACATAAATTCACATGAGCACATAGATGAAGTCTGTGGAAGGAAAAAGTATTAAAAAAAAACCTAACAAAAGGAGATCTCCACACACACACAAAGAAACACACACGTTTGTATTTCCAACCTTGTGGGGACCTTCCATTCATTTCAATGGGCCTAACCCTAACCCTTACCTAGCCTCAACCTTAACTATAAGTAACTCAACAAAATACAGACTTTCGGCTCTTTTGGTTTTCTGATCGCCTTCACAGATTTTTAATAAGATGAAGTTTTGCCTTGTGGAGACACGCTAAATGTCTCCATAAAGTAAAAATGTCAGACATTTTGTCCCCACAATGTAACACAAACATATCACACACACACACACTCACACAGAGAGAGAGAGAGAGAGAGAGAGCCAAAATCACACAGTTCTTGAAGTTCCACAAATGCTGAATTACAGGAATCTTAGCGTCATCAGAGACCATCTTGACCAGGCATGTACCGTCATCTATTAAAGAGGTTCTGCTGACCAGATTATCATCCTGGGTGCTGAACCAGGGGAGACCACAGACAAAGTCTCCACCTGGCACAGCTCCCACTGAGTGGTTAGGGAAGCTAATGGACCACTCTGGTAATTTGGTCTAGCGGTCCACCCTTCCAGGGAATAATGAAACAGCTGGCATTAGCCTACCCATTTGGTCAATCTTCTAAGTGACAAACCCTGAATTGATTTTATGAGTAGCCTTTAATGTCACGCTCTCTCACTGGAACTGAAGGTGACCAAATCACCATGTTTTTCTAGTATCAGATGCCCACGCTGTTGGAAATGTTCATCTTCATCATAAATAAAAATACATGAATTATTTTGGTCTGGCATCCCTTCCTGGCTGCACCTTGCCATGGACCTCATGTTTCCTGGAGATTGGCTGACTCTGTAGTGGATACGTGGTTATGGAAAGTAGATGGACATGGGAATTATTATGCTAGATATTAAAAATGAATGCATTAATGCAATATTAGATTGAATACATTAAATCCCTCACAAACCTTCCCTAGATAAGTCATTAAAAGATAAATGGATATATTCAATATATTAAATTTATAAGTATATAAATATTCACCCAAAAGTCAAAATAGCTTGAAAATAATGATTTCTTTCAATTCTGCTTAATTAATCATGACTGTCTCATTGACAGATATACATGTGTCACCTAATAACATTATGGAAGCACTGACCTCATTGTTAATGGAGGTCTGGTGTGAGACAGAACCTTCCAGACTCCTGTGACCTGGACTTGTGGCTAAATTCAGATAACCCCTGTGCCCTCACTCCCTGCCCCCCCTACACATGGCTTTCCAGCGAACCACAAGGTCAAAGCTTAAGTGTCCCATTGTTCTCATGCAGCCACACAAAGGAAAGCAATCGTGCAGGGGTGGAGGGCTAACAGCCAGAAGAACGGGGTGCCCGGAGCAGAACCTACGTCTGCCCTTATCCTCTGCGATAAGGAGATCCACATTTATTATTAAACCGACATTTCAGGCCTTATTCTTCCACCTCAGGCCACTTTTCCATCCACACTTTCAGCACACGCCTTGAGTATGAAGCAAAGCGCTTTTGGGCTCTGTATTCACAGCTATTTTTCGCTGAGTTTTTAATCAGCTTTATCACCGGCGGTGCTGAGACACGTGTCAGTGTCGCAGTTTTGGCAGCTACCCCTTTGGCGTACGTCTTTGTGACTTAAATCGCATTCAACTATTAAAGCAGAGCATTAAGTCAAAGGATTTTATCATCCTTTCCTGCACTTTAAAAATGAACTGAGACCATAGCATACCTGGATACATGATTCTATCTTCAATCTCAGAATTATATATAATAATGAATTTATGATCAAAGCTGTCTTTCTCCAGACATTATATTATGCCTCAGCTATACTTTGTAGTATTTATAGGGGTTTTTCAACTCAAAGCTGTATTAGGGGAACTTCCAGTCGGACTAATTACAGATATTAACAACGTAAGATAGAAATTCAGATAATTCCATGTTTTAAGGAGTATTTAAGCTCTGCTGTAGCCCTGCCTTTAGTGTCAGTTGTTAAATGTTAAGTCCATACATCCATCTGTCCAGAGACGCCATTCTACTACACAGCATGCACTCTGACAATGTGGGCCGTATCGAGACAGCAGTCCACCTAAACATGTTCTAGGACTGAAAGGGGAAATCAGAACACCCTTATGAAACCCTAGGGGACAAGGGGAAAATGTGCCAACTCAGCAGAGAAAAACAAAGGTGGATTAAAAGCCCAAAGATGCTGAAGCCCCACCCACCGAGCCCCTGTGCCCCTGGAAAGTCCATGGAATTTTTGGTAAAAAGACACCGGATTTTGGCGATGCACACATAAGCAGCCGTGATCTTTACAGCAGGAGAGCAGCGCCACCTAGTGGGCGCCAGCATCACCAGCTTACCTAGCACCACTTTTTGGGAGGTGCCGTAGCTCCTCGTCACACCAGAGAAGGGGGGCCAGATGTCCATGATGTCGGGGGCCAGCGAGGTGAGCTTGTTGCTCGACAGGTCCAGGTAGGTGATGTTGACCAGCAGCGGGGCAGCCTCGCCGGGGACGCTGGTCAGCCGGTTGTTGTGCAGGTCCAGCGTGCGCAGGCGGGGCATCTCACGAAGCCCCTCCCACGGGAAGGCGCTCAGCTGGTTCCCGTCCAACCGAAGCTCGTGTAGCGCCTTCAGGTTGTAGAAGCTCGCGGCTTGCAGCGCCGCCACCGCGTTGTAGGTCACCCACAGGTAGCGCAGGTCCACCAGGTAGTAGAAGGCCTGCGGGGGGATGCGGTGGACGGCCGTCTTCTCCACACGCAGCTTGACCGTTTCCATGGGGATGTTGCTTGGGATGTCTGACATGTCTGGGTCA
The DNA here is from genome assembly GCA_009936485.2 of Gymnarchus niloticus. Lineage (NCBI taxonomy): Eukaryota > Metazoa > Chordata > Actinopteri > Osteoglossiformes > Gymnarchidae > Gymnarchus > Gymnarchus niloticus. The sequence goes on along the minus strand of JAACJT020000092.1, from coordinate 713,385 downwards.
TTGCACAATACTGACCTGCGGTGTAAAGGTTCAGCACCGGTGTCATCACACGGTGGAACTGTGCTCCTGTCTATGGGGAGCGTTTTGCTCCAAGAAGCAAGGCTCACCTGTCAATTTGAATTACGGTTTAAACCAACACTTTGCTTATACTGGCAAAGATACCTAATTTTTTTTAGTAACTTTCCTATTTGGACTCATTGGTAGCAAAATTTCGTATGGTCGCGAAGTGTGTCGTTAGAATAATCTGACCTTTCCACTAACGTCTGGTAATGTCGGGTGTAACAAAAATGTCAGTTGGCCGCACACCACAAATCCCGCCTAATTCCTAGCAACGGGTCATTCGGGAGTTATTCGGTACATGAGGGTAATCCAGAAAATCTGAAAACCGGAGTTCTGGCATTATTACGAGATGAAGTTAAAACGTACTAAAATAATATCCAGACTAAAATTTGTAAGCAGTATTTCCAAAGAGACATACAGCTAGTGAAAATATACAGCAGTTCCATTTCAAATGATATATTTCTGGCATGTATATATAGGTGTCTGGATAGGAAGTTTTTGTATGAAGGTTATTATTGAATAAAATTTGAAATAATTCTACAATGCATCCTTGACCAGCAGAATGACCAGATCACCACCGAACCTTTGAACAAGATCCTTAATGCCTAAGACTACTCCAGTAGCACCAGATAAATAGGCGACCTTGCGCTCTGACCCCAAGCCTCGCTCTGACCTGTGCTCCTCATGGAGAGCATGATAGGATGTGTTAAAATATAAGATTTCCTCTGAACCTGTACTTGTACAGATGGCCAAATTCATTTCAATATTTAATTGTTCTATTGTTAATAAATACCCTTTCATATTACATACCAGAGAATTTTTTTATTAATTGCTCTACTGTTCATTTAAGCAAAAACAGGTTTTTGCTTTGTAACACTGCATAGAAAATCAATTCTATTTAATCAGTTATAAAGCGTTGTTCTACTTCTAAACCAATATATTCTGTCCATAGTCCAACTGGATTATCAATGGATTAGAGATTAGCAGCGCGTTCGCAGTAAAGACGAGAACATGTAACTTTAATTGACACTGATTCAACAACAGCAAATATTCCTTCTGTCAAGTACCGAGTTTCCCCATTGTTCATTTCTCAGATAACAATGCAACAACACTGTAACTGTTTAACACAATCACACATTTAAAGCGACGTCAGCGACCAGCCCCGCGTTGCTCGTATGAAATGAATGCGGTCCTGCAACTTCTGTAGTTTTAACTGCTCACCAAGCCCCCGCACCTGACACCACAGTAAATTGCATGAGTTTTACTTATCACTGCAACCATCAGATCTGAATGGAGTCCACGTACCTCGTACCTGTCCCGTCGGTGTGCTCGTTTTGTGTGCAGGTACACTGCGATGGACAAAAGGAACCGGCAACGCGCAACAAGCTTAGGAAGACATGGATGTGAAGGAGGCGAGACATAATCAAGGAGAGTGGTCAAAATGTCTCCTCTTTGACTGAAAGACAGAAGTCATCGCTGCTTCTAATGCAAAGACACCGCTCACTGGCCTTTGGCCATCGGGTAGCACACTGACGGGGCCCGGATTAGTGTAGGGATTGCAGGGGCTGATTAGGTCGCCGGGACCTGGATAATTAGGCCGGTGGCCAGCACAGGGCAGCCAGCCCCTCTCCTATAGTCTCCTGCCTCTTGCCTTCTTGTGTAGGTTTTAGATACCACCAGCTTTACTGCACCTCTCCCACTAAAACGTCCAGGCAAATAGACCGCAGGGCTTTCCCTTCATGGGGAAAAGTGGACCCAGTTACTGCTATACAAAGCTGTTGTTCAGATGTTAAACCATGAACTCATGTAAAATGGACTATACAGAGGATCAAAACAGTACCAAATTGTCAGTTTACAGAGTTCTGTTTTGTGGTTTCATGTGGGATATGTCACACACCAATACTAGGATTATTATAAATGCACAATACAATTCCAGTTAAAACCATTTGTTGCTTAAGATTTGCGTAAGAAACTTCCAAAGATGTGTGCTGTCAGTTTTCACGCAAATGCAGTCTTTTCTGTTCATTATTCGAAGAGCAACAGTATACAATAATGATTAATATACATAACATAATTATTATTAACAGGAACTGATTTATAGTTTCCACCTAAACAAGCACTTCGATCAGCCCCACCTATTGGTCAGTATTGGTACTTTTCATATTGCTCGCATTAAATTGTCACTTAATTTCCGCAGTCATCAATAAAATATTAACACTGGAGCGTAGGTTTCTCTTGAAAGTTGGTAGGGGATCAAAACAATTGTTTTAATTATACACGTGTAAAAATTAGTAGGAATGTGTTCACCCTTGCTGAAATTTGGTGGACATGTCCCAACCATTCCTACCTGTCTACACACAAATATTAACTTATGGTGTGAGATTACTTATAGGCTTATATATTAAATTATACAGGCTACTTAAAAAGACATTCGAAATCATTTTAAATTTACTAAAAATTACATCAACAAAAAGTAGCTTGAAATAACTATAGTCGTCATTACGGAATATCTGGACCCCCTCTAGCTTTTATCATTTATGAATATGTATTTTACAACGAAAGCTTGATCAGCCGTAGGGGCTGCACCTGGTCCGCACCTCTGCCCGTGACATCAGGCTAGAAGATCACCAATAGGATGGCAGTCCGTCCAGGCGCCCCGCACCTGCTGTCAGCGCCGGTCTGTCCCGCACCTGCTGGAGCGCCGGTCTGTCCCGCACCCGCTGTCAGCACCGGTCTGTTCCGCACCCGCTGGAGCGCCGGTCTGTCCCGCACCCGCTGTCAGCGCCGGTCTGTCCCGCACCCGCTGTCAGCGCCGGTCCAGCGCTCGATCCTCTCATCTTAAATGAAATGTCGTCCGGTTCCTTCCCAAACACCAGTGACCGGCTTCGTCTTCAACATCGGGCAAGTAGTAGAAGAAGGAATGACCAGGTAAAGTCATAGTGGATGCTTTTACCAATAAACCATTAAACACGCGTAAGTGATTACCAAGATTTTGTTTTTAAAAATACTATCATCTTTCTGGACGAATAGGTACCAAGTTATCAACATTGCGGCCACTTCTTAGAAATCGTGCGATTCTTCGTAGATGAAATGACCGGAGAAGCTCGCCGGTCCTTATGGTTCATGTTACTGGAGTATTATTGATCATTTCCGTGTCAGTTTAAAACCCACGGGTTCGCATATGGTCAAAATGTACACCCAGGTCAGGCTTGGGAGTCGTACAGTACTTATACATAATGGCTATTCTGTACTCTGCTTTTGGAAAATCACCAGTCTTGAGAAAGTTCGTTTCGGACTTTACACACCTTTACACAACGACTGTTGTCTTGGGTTGGCCTGCATACGTGAAGCAGCTCATAATCTCTGAGGAGATTATATAACAAAATTATCGGAATTCAAGTAGCACAACGTGTAATTTGTAAATGAGGCTTTCTGATTCTCCTAGGATGAGGAGAGGAGGGAGGCTGACGTCCCCCCAGATGACTGTGAGAGACTGGGAACCTTGTTTGGAGAGCTTAACAAATGCCTGAGAAACCTTGGCTTCTCTCAGGTGGTTGTTGGGGAGAAAACCGTGGAGCCCGTAGTGATCATATTTTTTTGGCTTATGCTTTGGTTCCTCGGATTCCAGGCACTTGGGTTGGTTGGAATGCTCTGCCTTGTCATTATCTTCATTCAGAAGTAGAGATTGTTAATTCCACGGGAAAATGTAGTTAATATTGCCTCCACTATTCACTTACTCCTACCTCTAATTATAGAAAACATGGGCAGGCCTCTTAGTGGACCCATGCTTGCTTGATTACTGTATGTAATGGTTGATTTGAATGGAAGAGACTCACTGGTGATTTTTTTTTGGTGAATGTCTAAATTGTGGGTTAGGTAATGTGTATTTTTCTAAATTGTATGCAGTCAAATCAAGGGTTAATGTGATCTTTCAGGCATGACTCCATCCATCCATCTATTCTTGAACTATGTTTCTTTGGGGCAGGAGTCTATTCCAGGTAGAACAGGGCACAGGTACGCCTGGATGTCTGTCCATCACAGGGCTGACGCATAAACAACAGACAGTTTATGGATATACTAGTCTAATTGCACATCTTTGGACCGTAGGAGGACACCTGTGTGACATAGAAAGAACATGCCAACTCCACACACACACAGCAGAGGTGGAAACCCCAAGCTCTGGAGGTGCAAGGAAACAATGCTACCCACTGATCCTCTGCCAGGCGTCATTCATGGAGTTTAAACGATCAGGAAGACCGCTGTTATGCAGAAATGTTTGGTAGTATCAAAGAGAGGATTTTTTCAAAGACCGTAATCAAATTGCAGGTGAGCAGCTGTGCTACAGCTGCTGAAAACATCAGGCAGACTTTCCTTCATAATTAGCAGCGAGCCTTCCTATCACATGCTACGTTTCATAGGGCATTGAACTTCCAAACTGATGTCCAGGATTACATATAGACGAGGAAACACAGTCCTGCAGTGAAGTCAATTTTTATCAAAAGTTTATCCATATAACCCAATGTAGACTATCTATATTACTAGAAAGTTTATATCTGTCGATATAAGACACATACAGCTAGCTCATTACTCCAAATAACCCATTTGTACAGAAAATGTGTAACTGCGAATGACATTTACAGTTACATGGGCTTAAACTGTAGCAAGATGCCACAGTGACACAAAAATTTACATGAATGTATTTTTGCAATATCGTTGACTCTGATTGTCATTGCCACTAATTTAGTCTCATTTAAGAAGATTGTGCTTGGTTTTTACATTTATAATAAATGATGTTTCAACTAAGCCCAGGAGATTTGCTTTGCATGACCAGCCAATCACAAAAGAGCTAAAAAGACAGACAGCCACAAAAGTTAAGTCACAGTTTAAGGCCTGAAATGCCTCATTTTGTTTTTATTAGCGATAGCCTTAATGCAGGGAATTGCCATATGAATCATATAAGGTGGATTTGTTGCCTCTCAGCAGATATGAATTATTAGCCAGTGTTAAACCTCAGGGATAAGGGCCCTTTGGGAAGATATGGCACTCCTGGAAGGATGTTTATCATAATGAACACACGTGTGCTTGTACACAGCTGAGAAAAGCAAAGGAAGCATGTCCCGTGGTTATAGATTCACCTTCATTTGGTAAACGGTGTGTTTGCCGGTTGCAGTGCCTTTAGGAGACTTCAGCCCAGCACTGAATATTTTCAAAACAGGAGATAAGCTATTAATGAAAAGGTTTCAGCTTAACAATTGTTGCCATATCTACTCGAGACCCTGTAAGGAAAGTACCCTGTTACCCTTTATTAAAAATTAAAAAAATGTCAGTTTGTCAGTTGCATGCAACTGTCTATAGTAATGGTTTAATTTGATAAGTGGCCCAGCTCTTACTGTTGACTTCTAAACAGTGTGTTATTAAGGTCTTTATAATGTGTAGCTAACTCATCCAGCAAGCCATTAATATCACCCACCCGTTATAAGGATGTGGTGTAGTTTGATCTTTTATCACACAAATAAATGTTCTGTTTAGTTTTTAAATACATTTAAATAGTGAAAAGCATGGGTTGTCTGAAAAATATGTACTATTGCGGAAATTTTGAATTGAATCAGGACAGATGGGTACAGAACTACTGAAATGCAGAGGTCTTTAGAAAGGATCTGTGCATATTCAGGCTTGGTCTGGAAGTACCAGCTTATGTTTGCTGACATCTAGTGTGTTGTCTGGCCCTGGCCAATGTCACTGCACTGCCTGGTTTCTCTTGGGACCACTGTGCTAGTTCTTTGAAGACCTTACCTTATATATACACTGAATAATGATGGTGGTTTGCAAGGGCAGCTGCTTTAAAACCTCAAATCCAGATGTAGTTTTTGCACAGAAACCGTGGGGGGGAAGTACAGCCAATGCAGGGCCTGTGATGTAAAACAACACTCATACAGTGATATACAGGGCCTGTGATGTAAAACAACACTCATACAGTGATATACAGGGCCTGTAAAGACACAACTCATACAAAGAAGAAAATGAACAATAAACGCCAAACAGAGGATGATGATTTATGAGAGCAACAGGTATGTACTTGAAAATAGTAAATATTGTATGAAAACAGCATCACAGATAGTGAAGAATTTAATTTTCATTTTACTCAAAAAAAAACCTTGTGCGTGCCTTCATAATGGGATGGGGTGAGAGATGATATTCTTTAAGAAGCCCTCATTTTGGTTTCCACCCCTCGTGCCGTCTGCCATTAGACCGTTTTTAGCCAAAAGCAAGTGAAGAAAAGGTAATTCTGCCTGGGAAGCGTCACTTACTCTTAAATATCAAAATAACTTACTGTCACCAAGTTTTTCTCTCAAGGAAAAAAAGAAAGGTGTTTGAATAGTCATGGCGATTTGAGACAAGCTCAGATTTTAAATGTGCCCAAGGTGAGGTTTGTTACAAAAAGTTTTACCAGGACTCCCCGGATTTAGTGTTACACACATCCTCCCACACACATTCTTGGTGCTGCTGAGTTTCTAAGGCAGCGGGACATCACTCAATCAGGAGTCGGGAAAACCACTCACTGAGCCCTCTTTGCAAACAGAAAGAAGGCATTAGGGGAATTGACAGGCCAGGCTACTTTTGGGAAGAGAATAAGGTACATTAAAAATAAATCTTTTTTTTTTTTTTTTAAATCAGCTTGGCACCATAGATGAGGCAACATGAGGCAAATAGCCCAGCCATTGGCAGGAAAGAGTAAATATGGCACAATGTTGCTAGACGATGCACTGGGATAGAGTCAGACTCCTTTGGTAGGATTCTCTCCAGGAAGACTCAGCATCGGCAGGATTCCAATCTCTGAGAAAAAGGCTACCTTTGGCCGTGGTGCTAATGCCAAACTGAACAAAGTTGGAACACTTGGAAACCGAGTCTCAACACACCAGGTATCACAAAATGGGGTGAGGGTTCAGAATGCATATGAAAGCAGAGATAAGTAAAATAGGCTAAGACTGCATCATTCTGTACAGTAGACCTGGTTCATTAAACGTGTACGTAAACACTGCATCCCTTAGGGTTTGATATATTCTGCTCAATTAATTCATTGATTACAGCTAAAGTAAATGAAAAGCACAGAAAAAGAAACGTAATTTAATAAACCTAAACAAGAAAATAATCAGCCATTTTTCCTCGCAGAACGGTATTTCACAGCACGGTTAACTCCCTTCAGCGCCAATTCTGGATAACCTGCTGAGAGCTAATACACCCTGTGTTCAGGAGTTCACCAACAGCCCTCAACCATCACCTGCTGAAGGAAATGCTTTTGAAATGGTTTTTCTTATTAATGCCTGGGTCAGCTCAGGGTCCGATCTTAGCTGGAATTGTCCGGCCCGCTCACCCAGAGGGGTCTGTCTGTCTGTCCTGCCGATCGCTGCCCCAGGAAGGCGTGTCCAGGACGGGGTTGACAAAGCCGTCGAATTCCGGGTCGCTGCAGTCCTCGGCACGGGCGCTGACAAAGTCATTCTCCCATTCCAGGGAGGTGCCGCCGTCCCGGCTTACGGACGTCTCCTGAACTGGTTCTGCCAGGGCTGTGGCAAAAAAAAGGTCTCACATTTTTTCCATATCAAAGAGAAAATGTGAAACTTCTCACATACACAGGCACATGCACTCTGGGACAGGAATCAAACCCACAACCCTGGAGCTGTGAAATTACAGTGCTGTCTACTGAGGCACCTTGCCGCCCTATTAAACAACCTGGCAAAATAATACAGACGTAATAAATAAAGATTGACTGATTGATTTTTATAGCGCTGTTTCAACCACAGGCTTTACAGGCATTTTAAAATTAGAGAAATAACGAAACAAAAAATTAGAGAAAGTTGAAAATCACAATAAGATTAACTTTAAACTCTTTTATGCTTTTAAAAATTAAAAGTAAATATGGAAGAAAAAATGATAAACATATTATGTGTGTTTACTCACCTCTTCCCATAAACCTCAA
>JAACJT020000092.1:668829-680512 GCA_009936485.2 Gymnarchus niloticus | reverse complement strand
TCTCACACATGAACTGGCCACCAGCGTCCTGACCTTAACCCTACTGAATGTCTTTGGGATGTGGTAGAGAAGACTTTGAGTGGTTTGGCTCTCCTGTTAATGCAAATCTAGGATGGAAAAAAATAGACATTGCATAAGCTCGTCCAAACAATGCCACGACGAATGCTCCTTAATCAAAGCTAAAGATGGTGAAATGAAAGACTGAAGTGTGTAACTTTTTTTGGCCAGGCAGTGTACATGGTAATTGCCATTTAGTGTCATTAGATGTGGAGAACTACAAAAATAGCAATCTCTTATGAAAAGATCTGATGTATTATAACAAACAGGTGATCAAGTGCAAGGCAGCTGTGGCCTGGGAGGCGGGGAAGCCCCTGTCTATTGAGGAAGTGGAGGTGGCCCCACCCAAAGCCCATGAAGTCCGTATCAAGGTAAAACACCACCTCTCCTGTCCCTGCTGCTCCATGTCCCATCCTTGTGGTACATGGTAGCATGATTAGGGCAACACGTTTAGCCATGTGTCATATTAGTGAAAAATATTCTGTAGTGTCTTTATGGTAGCATACTTCAAATTGTTCATGTCCATGGCATTTTGTGCTTTATGTACAGTGTTCATGAACCACCATTGTGGTTTAAAGGTTCTAGAATGTCACCTTTGTGCTTTTTGGACCTTGCTTCCTAGGGTTGGCTTCTGTTAGGATGAGAACTTGTGTGTGGGTGGGTGGGTCTGAATGTGAAAGCTGGCTCCGCGTGTTAACTGTAAGTGCTGCAGCTCTTTGCCACGGGCGTGTGTCACACGGACGCCTACACGCTAAGCGGTGCTGACCCGGAGGGGCTCTTCCCAGTCATCCTGGGACATGAAGGTGCGGGGACAGTGGAGAGTGTTGGTGAAGGGGTCGCTAACTTTGAACCAGGTGAGGCGGCCAGGGTGGTGTGAATTTTCCAGGTTTTACTTTACAGTTTAGTAGATTATCTTGATGTGAAGGCTACAAACTCCTGTCTATGCTATGTCAACCCGGTATTAAATGAGGCAAAGTACTTTTCAATTGTGTAAGCAAAAGTTGATAAAATGCAGTAGGGGCTTCCTATGAAGTTTCTGCTAAACTGTTAAGTGGATTTTTTTCCCTTTTAAGGGGATGTGGTTATTCCACTGTATGTCCCACAGTGTGGAGAATGCAAGTTCTGCAAAAACCCCAAGACCAACCTCTGTCAAAAAATCAGGTACCGGGCCAGTGTCCTCAGATTTGCTGTTTACCCAGATGTTGACGTGTTGGGTGACCCCTCAAAATTATCTGTTTTCCCAAGATACAGTGGAGAGTAGAATTACTTGTAGTTTACAGCAGTATTTACTAACACTAAATTGTGTAAATAAGACTTTAATGCCAGAGGATGTGGCATTAGAAATCCTTGTGTATCAACTAATGGCTGAATATGTATATTTGGGAGAACTTGCTGTCCCTTCATACCCTTTTGACCTTTCTGTTCTGCAGGGTGACCCAGGGACAGGGTCTAATGCCTGACAAGACCTCCAGGTTCACCTGCAAGGGCAAGATGCTGTACCACTTCATGGGGACCAGCACCTTCTCTGAGTACACAGTGGTGGCTGATATCTCCCTGGCTAAGGTAGATGCGAAGGCCCCTATGGATAAGGTGTGCCTGCTGGGCTGCGGCATCAGCACTGGTTACGGAGCCGTCATCAACACCGCCAAGGTGAGGTGGCAGTGTAGCTTCATGGTTGGGGGAGAACTTGAACTATTTGGCAACCAGAAGTATTGGTTAAATCCTGAACATTAGCACCAACACTGATCATTAACATTACCCTATGTGCAATGGTATGTTGTGCTCTTTGAGACACATGAAATCTCCATGTTTTTGACCCTCATAGGTTGAGCCGGGTTCTACTTGTGCCGTGTTTGGATTGGGTGCTGTTGGTCTGGCAGTTGTCATGGGGTGCAAATCGGCTGGGGCAACGCGGATCATTGGCGTTGACATTCTCAATGACAAATTTGAGAAAGCCAAGGAATTTGGAGCCACAGACTTCGTGAACCCCAAGGACCATGAGAAGGCAATCCAGGATGTCCTGGTGGAGATGACCGATGGAGGGGTTGACTATTCATTTGAGTGCATTGGCAATGTGGGAATTATGGTGAGTTTCTGTAATTAAAAATAAATTGGTAAAAATCATTCCCTTTACAAAGGGAGACCTAATGTATCCACTGTGCCTTGCTATGGATGTTCCTGTTTTGAATCTGGCATATATACACAACATCAGCTCTGCTTGCTTTTGTTGGCTGTAATATCACTGTTGGCTTTTGATTGGTTGTTTTCTCAGAGAGCTGCTCTGGAGGCATGTCACAAGGGCTGGGGTACCAGTGTCGTCATTGGGGTGGCTGGAGCAGGCCAGGAGATATCAACGCGTCCTTTTCAGCTGGTCACGGGGCGTACTTGGAAGGGTACAGCATTTGGAGGTGGGGCTCTTATGACATGTAGTACCCTTGTTCACAGTGGGATGGTCTTTTGACTGACTGTATCCTAGGTGGCTTTGTACTGCAGTACTTTTCTGGTTTTGCCAAAACTGGTTTTGGGGGGGGGGGACCCATTTAACTTCTGCAATCTACATTTTTTTTTTTTTAAGTGGGCTCTATCCCTGCTTTCACGGTTTACCATCTGTAGGTTGGAAGAGTGTGGAAAGTGTGCCGAAGCTGGTGGCTGATTACATGGCAGGCAAGCTGAAGGTGGATGAGTTTGTGACCCACACATTGCCCTTTGACCAGATCAATGAGGGCTTTGACCTTATGCACACAGGGAAAAGGTCAGATTTCCAATGTTATTACAGTAACACTAATTGTCAAATCCTAAAGTATTTTGTATTGAGATGTTAAGGCAATAGTGAATACAAGGCTTTGTTTCTCTTGCAGCATTCGGGCCGTTTTGACATTCTGAAGTTCCTCACTGTGGATGTCTGCACTGCCCTAGCCAATGAAGGCTGGCCCAGTAGATTTCAGCTACAAGCGCTTTCCACAAATCTGGCACTTAGATAACCTGATTGTGTTTGTAATCAACAGTTGTACTAATGCCACGTCTCTGTACTAGGATAATAAAGCAGGCTGTAATTTCAAGTGTTTAGTTTGCTGTGTTCAGTATAAGGGAGTAAGAAGGGGTTGTCAGGCAGATTATGGCTTCTTTAAATTAAGAACCAACCCTATGTCATGGAGAGGTCATATTTATCCAGGCTAGAGCACTCTAACCTACTAGCAGCTGTGGCCAATAAATGTACTTTTTGTCCAAATGGTGTGTGTGATAAGGATCTGTAGCCAGATCCAGAAGGTTGTTGGTTTGAATCCCAGTGCTGGGAGAATGACTGCTCTTCCTGATGCCAATTAGTATCCTAATATTTTATCTTCATGCTACTTAAATGTACAGATGGCTTGTTTATAGTTGTTAATGAAAACTGAAGTCATGACAACCATACTGAATCTGGAACTAATGGCAGTGTTTCAATGTACTACACTCAAACATCTCAGATGAAGACATTTTAATAAGATGATTTTGAGCAAGTGAGCTCAACCAACGTGAAGCAAGTGGAAAACAACCACTTTAAATGTGATTAATAGCAATGACAACCAATCCTCCCTGGGATCACTTGTTACACAGTAAAGAAATATAACACTCCCTCAGTACAAAGCACCCTATGCTGTAGCATTGCTACACTTTCTTCCCCCCCCCCCCCCAAGAACTCCACATAACCATAGTTCTGAGGACTAGACATCCATTTCAGCATTATGGATCTAACATTAGAATGCAAATGTACTAATTTGATTGGTTGGGAGTGAATCACATAATTGGACAAAATACTGACATGACCCAAACAGAGAAAATGTACGTGATCAGGAGGTGAGGCACTGTTCTAGGGAGATTAGTGAAGTATGGTTCCAGAGAATGTCCTTAGGTTGAACATTATTCAAAGTGTGCTAAGGGATACGTATGGCATGTCAAAATCTGCTTTCTCAGCATTTCCAATAAAAACTGTAACAAAACTAAATGGCACAGCTACCTCAAACACCACAGGTAGCAGTATACCATGCTATTTGATTAAAATCACATTCAGTAGCATCAGTGGTCAGTCAGCAGCCATTCAGCTTAAATTGACCACGGCCAATCAAGCATCAATGACTTTCAGTACATCTATGATTGGGAGGGCACTTTGACAGTGAACTTATCAGAAATTCACAACCTTCACATGGACTGTAGGTAGTGGAAATTGTCAGCACAGACCCAAGTAGCACCTTATATCTATGAAAGACACCACCCAGTGGCAGGGAGGCCAAGAACATAACCCTTTGTCTTATTGTTTCACACCCTGCAGCTTTAAAGAACACGCTTTCAACCAGCTTGTTTTGCTTCATCTGACCATAGATGTTTTCAAGTAGAAAAATCAAGTTTGGGAAAAAAATAAGTCTAACAGGAAAACTATTTTGGTGGGAAGGTCCTTCTGTTGGAGAGGATGATTGGATAAGCTTGGTTCCCTCATTTCTGTGTTTGTGAGTGTGTGTGGGGGGGGCGGGGGGGCAGCTGTGCTCTACATCTGACTCATGAAGTGGGGCCGACCGCTGTCCTCCAGTCGTCGCGTCAGGATCTCACAGCCTGTCTCCGTCACCAGCAGAGTGTGTTCAAACTGTGCCGAGCGTCGGCCGTCCCGCGTCACTGCTGTCCAGCTGTCTGGCCATGTGTCATCCTGCCAGCCGCCTGTGGCAGCGGAAAAGGTGAGCGCACATAGGGTCAGAGGTCGATGGAGATACTCGGCATGTGGTCCAATGGGAACCCCATGAGACGGGCATTACAGTCTCAAATCTGTTTAGCCAAATCCTACTAAATCAACCAGAGTAAATGTAAAATAAGATTAAAATTACAAGCTGGTCCACTCAGCTCCGTTTCACTTTAGGAGAACATCTCCACAGGGCTACAGAGAGCAGAAAAGCAGGCCCCAACAGCAGAGAGCATCCCGCCTTACCTTCACAGATCATTGGCTCAATGGTGAACACATGGCCTGGCTTCATTACTCCCACTGCTTTGTTTTCTGCAGAGAAGACAGAACAGGATACCTTGTTTAACATACAGCCAGGAACAACCAGTGGGCCTACAAGGAAGGGGAGCGCTACTCACTGGCATAGTGTGGCACGTTGGGGGCAGTGTGGAAGAGCTTGTGGATGCCATGGCCACAGTAGCTTCGCACCACGGAGAAGCCATTGGCTTGGGCGTGCTTCTGGATGATGTTGCCCAGTTCCCTGTATCGGACACCTGGCTTCACTACAGCAGGAAAGATGACATGAAATCTTTATTTGCCATTTGGATGCATCTTTCCCATATCCCATCTTGCTCGCCTTGACCCAGGGTCATACACAAATACTGGTGAGAGCAAGCCTGGGGTCTGAGCACATGGTCAACCATTTATCTGGCACTGCTGGAGCAGTTTTGGGTTAAGGGCCATACTCAATATTAACACTTTTTCTGGCCGTGGGATTTGATCTAGCAAACGTCCAGTCATGGGCACAGACACCTAACCCACAGAGCAACATAGTGCCCCTTAGACGGGCTCAGAGGTTGCTGTGGTGGTGGTTTTGGGGAGTTACAGCACTAACAGAAGCATATACATGAGCATGTCTTGGTCAGCCAATCTGGCTGAGATCACCCCGGCCCTACAGCTTTATCACTACTGTAGCTCAGTGTTTCCTAGGAATGAAAGGGCCAGTCCCATTTGTATTTCCTGGGTAGAGACAGCTATCATCTGTGGAGGTAAGGTAGCACACGATGACCACACCAGCCTCTGCACCTCCAGACAGATGGTGCAGCCCCACCCAGACTCCCCATCTTCCATTCAGCTGGAGTGCGCTCCACCCTTATTAGGAAACTCCTGCTTATACCTGAGTCGATGGCTTGCATAAGGCATTCGTAAGTTGTCTGAACGAGCCTCCTGGCTCCTTCGTCGACCTCGCCGACAAAGAAAGTTTCATTGAGGTCACCATGGTAACCGTTGCGGTAAACGGTGATGTCCACTGGAGGGGACAGGGAGAGGCAGATGATTCTTTAAGTAACAGACTGTGTGATCAATGTCCATATATTTTACCAGAGCCACTTTATCTTGAGAAGAGAAGGGAAATGAAGCATCCCATAATATCTCCTCAGAGGTCAAAAATAGCAGTATAGGTAAAATCACTCTAAAGTAAGGAAAGTTAATTTCTCTCTAAAGACATTGTAAATCAGTGTTAATGGGTAAGGACTCTGGAATCATCAGCACTCTGCAAACTTCCTGTTTCCCCCTGATGGCCTGAGGTTCGATTTCTGTGCTACCGTTGAGAATGTCTCCCTCTTGGAGGGGTCTCCTGTCTGGGATCCCATGGCAGATGACCTCATTGACAGACGTGCAGCAGGACTTGGGGAAGTTGTAGTAGTTGAGTGGGGATGGGTAGCAGTTTCGTGCGGTGCAGGCCTGCAGAGGGAGCACAGTCTTACAGGGACATCTGACATGCTATGGTGTGTGTGTGTTTGTGGGGGGGTGTGTTCCTTGGGTCTTGGCGAAGGCCAACACAGCGCTGGGCTCTCACCAGGTGCACGGCGTGGTCGATCTCCTCCGTTGTCATGCCCGGTTTCACCATCAGTGAAGCCACGTCGAGCACTTCCCGGGCCAGCTGTGGGTGCAATTGACGATGGTAACCTCAGACAGGCAGCCCTCAACTGGCAATACTTTACACAGTAGGAGACAGCAACATACTTTACACACGACTCTCATGCCTTCGATGTCTTCAGGGGAGAGAATTTTTATCTGAGATGTGCCCTTCAATGACTGCTCCAGTTCAGACATTCCTGGAACGAAGCCGGAAAGACAGCACTGAGGGCCAAGTCTGACATCACCAAAGCTGAATGGAAATGGACATGTTTTCAGGGGATCAGATGAGAAGAGAGGGCTTCAAAAACAGGCATAGCTGAAGCAGTCCCTCAACTACAACAGGATTGCTGAAGCTCTGTCTCAGATCTAAAGGTACCAAGCCTCAACCCCCCAATTTGCACAGAGTTAATCATCTTCAGGTGATAAAAGTCAAATATTCAAGCATCATCAATTTCCGTTGCCTTGAGGCTTATTATTAACTGACATAGAAAACAACTCCACTAACAGATTTGAGGATAACCCAAACTGAGTCCAAGTAAACAGTGTGTAGGTCTGTGAGTGACTGCAATATCTTACTCCACTGTTGGGAGAAATGGAAAAATAAACAACATTCCTGACCATACTCCATTGCTACTAAACAGACAAACAAGCAAGCACGTATCATACTTAAACAAGCTTAGAACACAGGAAAACAATTCAGAAAGTAATATCCAGCTAATTCCTAACTCCTGGCCAGTGAGATAAGAAAGTGAAGAGGCTACATTGCGGCAGAAACGTCCTGTGCGCAGAGCTCCGCTCCTATCATCTTAGGACCAGTGGCAGCTGATGACTTCCCTGGTGCTCTCTAGGTCTGGAAATGTTCGGAGCAGCCTGAAATAATTATGGCACGCAATGCTAATTGTTTTCATTACCACTGTGTACCTTAGAAATGTTAAACACGAACTTGGATTATGAAATGAGAACGCTTTAATATCTGGCACCTGAACATGGGCCAGTTGAGGAACCATGGTGCATGGTGCATCGTGCCTTGAATGCATCTTTAGACATGCGGCCAAATTTCCAGACCAGGAAGAGGAATGGTGTTTCCTCAGAGTCGGAAAGACCTGTATCATCCTTCCTGTACCGAAGGGCGTGAAGCTACATAGGCTTTTACTGCCACATCAAGATGGGTGACATGCCCCAATATTAGGCTAATGCCAGGTATTCTGTGGTAGCTAGTATAAAGCTCATTTTGTGCTCTTGGCTACCGAGATACATGCGAGTCCACCTCAAGTGAAGAAGGTGCACTAGTTACCTAGCGGGTGATCGGCATAATCGGGCCTCTGGATATTGTCCGGCACAGGTCTCATTGGAGTCTTTGAGAAGGAGACAGGAAACAAGGGAGGCAGACGGGGAGGTAGGGTATGAATCATTGTGTAATAGCGTCCCACACTGTAGTCTTTAACCTCAGGAGAGTTACACTGTGTGCTTTTTGTGGAAGACATACCAAAGGGTAGTGTGGTCGGAGTTTCCCCGTGTACCGGTAGCCAGGCCATGGGTCTGTATCTATATCATTCTCTACCGTTTTCTTTGCATCTTCTTTGGTCTTGTCTTCCTCTACCAAAAAAAAAAAGATTTTGATTAGAACGCTGGCCAGAACTGTGCCATTCTAGTAAACAACAACAAATTAACAATATTAAGCATTTTACTGTCGATTTACATTGGAGAAAGATAAACTTGATTACTGATTAAAAAGACCACGTACTTGCTTTTTTGTGCAACAGCTTGTGAGAAGGCCAGCTTCCCTTGAAGCATTCCTAGAACAGATAAAAAAAAACATTTAAACCAGACTCCCAGCACATGGACCGGGAGATGCTAATATGTGACCTATATGGACTGGGTGATGCTAATAGCGACAACGCAGCTAACATGTGGCCTATGTGGACTGCATGGATGATGCTAACAGCGACAACGCAGCTAACATGTGGCCTATGTGGACTGCATGGATGATGCTAACAGCGACAACGCAGCTAACATGTGGCCTATGTGGACTGCATGGATGATGCTAACAATGAAAACGCAGCTAACATGTGGCCTATGTCGTTTGCATGGATGATGCTAATAGCGACAACGCAGCTAACATGTGGCCTATATGGACTGCATGGATGATGCTAATAGCGACAACGCAGCTAACATGTGGCCTATATGGACGGCATGAGGTTAGGATTTGCACATAACACTACACTATGCTCAGACGATAAGGCTGACAAAGTGACTTTTTTGGACTCTTAAAAGAGAGAAATGCCATTTATATTAAAGCACTGCTTCACCACCTACTGTGATGCTCACCAGCAGTGACAGCGAGGCTCTGGCTAATCGAGAGCAGGCCGAGACGAGGTCGCGGGATTTAACTCACATGCTGTGAGGCAGCTCTTCTCTCCATGTACCTACAATGGGTCTCCAGAACAGACGTGTGGAGAGAGGCATGAACCGGAGAGACACGCAAAGCAAAACAACAGCAGGCCGCACGCAAAGGGACGGCCAATTAGCAATGAGACACATGTCCCACTCTGTTCTTGTTTCTTAATTTCCCCATCTGGCACCTGCCCCAGCGGTGGACATTTGAAACGCTTCCGAACACTTTCAAGTAAGCATCTCCCTCAAGGGTACAACAGAAGAGCCCCACCAGATGTTTGAGCAGGCCGTCGCACCTCAGGTCTATCATTAATCCCCACACTGAGACTCACTGCTGCAAATGACAACTTTATACATACATAAACATATTAACCAAAGCAATTTGAGTAAGATACCATCGTGAGCAGTAAAACAGTAAAGCCTAACATAAGATGTAAAAGCAAATCAAAGGTTATAGACAGAAACACAAAGTGCCTTGGTGGTTTATTTAAGACTAAGGCCAACTTTGCTCAAAAAGGGGGAAAAATAGCCGGGTCTGCCACCTTTCTCATACCACCAGAGAGAGACGGAAGCCTTTTGTTTCTGTTCTTAGAGAGTGGTTTTAAGCCAGTGGAGTGAACCAAACCCCCGGGGAAGAGCACACAATCTGGTGAACCTGTGACAGTTACATCTGAGCTACTGAACTGCCTGACGTCCTTTTGCCTCTACGGCCAGACAGGTCCCATCCGGGCCTCTTCTTGTCTGGCCAGATGCACCGCAGGGGAACACAAGGAGCCCACGGTGGGCTGTACAACGCACTCAGTCAGCTGCCCGGCTCCCTGAATTGTGACCCAAAAACATCCTGAGGCACCAGGCAAGTGTTGGCAAGCGCAGGGATGCTTGAGTATCTTATCGCCTCATTATAGGTTTTTCCATAAAGGTGATAATCACCCCTCTATCAGCCTCTGCACTCAAAGAAAACCAAGCATGCTACAGTGGGGGGCTACAGCCACAGTCCTGCAGTCTGAACTGCACAACTCAGCACTGGGATACAACGAACAAAATGCCTCTCTTTCCAGTCCCATTTCCTAAGAACTTTCAGGAATAATTATGTACTTAAATTACTATTTACACACCAAAGCGTAGCCTCTAACACCTCAGAACCGATAATAAATGTTAGATAATAAGCATCACCACTAATCTTGCAATATGCCCCAAAAAACTGTTGTCAGAACCAGAAAACTTAAGTAAAAACTCGAAGTTGTCCCCGACTTATAGTGATAACACATTATTTTCATTCCCTGATTCCAAACAGAATCAAAAAGTGTTATTTAATAAGGAAAGCTTGTGATCAGTTGAGTTGATCTTTAACATAAGGAGTTTTCATATTAATGGTGGGTTATGCATTAGTGCTATGCCCTGCGACAGACTGGCATCCAGTCCAGGTACCCCATGTTGCTAGGAATAGGGTAAGCGAGACAGATGAACGAAAAAGAACACTGCATTCCCATCCCTTTCTATTCCTATTCCATTCCCATCCACGCAGCCGGTAATGGAGACGTGTACAGGCTTTGGAAAAGGTGTAGAACACGCAGAAAGGTCCCGAGTCAGCCAGCTAACTGGCCGAAAAGGAAGATTAAAAACACTAGGAGGCCTAGCGATAACTTTCTAAGAGGAGCACGGTTATGTACCGAGCGGGGTGACAACGTTGAAAAACTGGGTGAGAAGAAAATAAGACGGTTTATGTTACGAACCCACTTTTGTCGGCGACTACTACAGCCGATATAAAATGTCTGATCTTCCTATACGAGCCGGGACCCGAGTTCCCGGGGAAGAAAGGCGTGTGCGAGGAAGTCGAGCGCCCTATCACGTTTGATTTACAGCGGACCGCGTCGTGGATACCTGCGAGCAGAAATACGAGCCCTGGATGCCCAGCTTGATGCACGTTGGGCACTGCAGCTTGGCCTCGCTGCCGCAGCCCTGCGTCTCACACTCTCTGGTCTCCACCGCCGCCATGCTGACACCCCGGCACGGCGAGGAAGGGGGAGGGACTGGTGCTGTTCACTAGGGAGGGACCGGTGGTGGTCACTAGGAAGGGACTGGTGCTGTTCAGTAGGGAGGGACCAGTGGTGGTCACTAGGGGAGGGACCGGTGCTGTTCACTAGGGAGGGACCAGTGGTGGTCACTAGGGAGGGACCAGGGGAGAGACCAGTGGTGGTCATTAGGGGAGGGACCGGTGCTGTTCACTAGGGGATGGACCAGTGGTGTTCACTAGGGAGGGACTAGTGGTGGTCACTAGGGATGGACCGCTGCTGTTCACTATGGAGGGACCGCTGCTGTTCACTAGGGGAGGGACCGCTGCTGTTCACTAGGGAGGGACCAGTGGTGGTCACTAGGGAGGGACCAGGGGAGAGACCAGTGGTGGTCATTAGGGGAGGGACCGGTGCTGTTCACTAGGGGATGGACCAGTGGTGTTCACTAGGGAGGGACCGGTGCTGTTCACTAGGGGAGGGACCGCTGCTGTTCACTAGGGAGGGACCAGTGGTGGTCACTAGGGAGGGACCAGGGGAGAGACCAGTGGTGGTCATTAGGGGAGGGACCGGTGCTGTTCACTAGGGGATGGACCAGTGGTGTTCACTAGGGAGGGAC
>JAACJT020000092.1:652558-668729 GCA_009936485.2 Gymnarchus niloticus | reverse complement strand
GACAAAAAGACAGGAGGCAGAGCTGGAGGTGGCAGAGTTAAAGATGTTAAGATTTGTATTGGGTGTGACGAGGATGGGCAGGATTAGGAATGAGCATATTAGAGGGTCAGCTCAGGTTGGATGGTTTGGAGACAAAGCCAGAGAGGTGAGATTACATTGGTTTAGACGTGCAGAGGAGAGATGCTGGGTATATTGGGAGAAGGATGCTGACGATGGAGCTGCCAGGCAAGAGGAAAAGAGGAAGGCCAAAGAGGAGGCTTATGGATATGGTGAGAGAGGACATGTAGGTCGTTGGTGTGACAGAGCGGGATTCGGAGGACAGGAGGAGATGGAGATGGTTGATCTGCTGTGGCGACACCTGATGGGAGCAGCCAAAAGAAAATGATGATGATGAATTAATATTTGGCTGCTACATTACCTGTTTCATAGTTAGGTAGTACCAAAGCATAAACAAAAAGCTATTTCAAATACAAATAATAACAAATGTATATAAATTAAAGTAGGCCTATATACTTAGAATTATATGTCAATGGGTTCTACTTTTCAAGTATTTTCATTACTTGACAAAGGAATTTAAAGTGTTGCTTAATTTATGTGTCTATGTGGTCTGATACTTGTGATTAATGTCTCCTTTTCTGACCAATAATGGAAATCTTGACCTTTAATAATGGAAGTTTTTTAATTACCTCAGTTAATGGTGTTATGTTAGATCCTGACATTGCACGAACTGTTTGATTAACTATGCAAGATTTAATGTTTTATCATTTTAAATGTTCATTGGCTTGTCCCAGCATTGGAGGCAGATGTAAGCTTCCTTTCGATTCACTGTTGTTTGTGCAAGTCCCTCCCACTCAGGTCACTTTTTTGTAGCCGCACTGGAATACATGGCCCCAGGAAAACCTGACAAGGATATTTCCCAACATGCCTCTTCCCTTGCCGTGACATCAAGGAACAGTTGTGTTAGTGTAGGTCGAAAGTGAGGACCACACTTTGTAATTGATAAAGTGTGCATTTTTTTTCTTGGCAAGGAGATATTGTTTGGGCAGTGGCCTAATGTCACAAGGGTAAGTACT
Organism: Gymnarchus niloticus; assembly: GCA_009936485.2. Taxonomy (NCBI): domain Eukaryota; kingdom Metazoa; phylum Chordata; class Actinopteri; order Osteoglossiformes; family Gymnarchidae; genus Gymnarchus; species Gymnarchus niloticus. Next base: position 667,656 of record JAACJT020000092.1, on the reverse strand, counting down.
TCTAATGTGATGGAGGCTGATGTCATAAGAGGCCAGAGCCGAACTAGATGGAGAATGTGGAGATGCTCACCTTGAGCAGTGGGTCGTAGGGGAAGCATGAAATCTATAAAGCCCAGATAATTGCCTCTCTCAGGGACATAACCCCCATTACAAGAAATAGAAAAAAAAAACATAAAACAAACAAAAATAAGAAAAACACAATAGGGATTTAGGGTTTCTGTTTTGTCTTTCAGAAATGTTCTTTATTCAGAAGACTATTTTGTTTTATAAATATACTTTTTCCCTTTCAGTCTTGTAATTAAATTGTAAATGTCTTAATGAAAGCTTTGATGAAATGAAAGCACAATCCCACGCACAGTGGCATACTAAATCAGTTAGTTTAAAACCAATATTTGTATTCATACATACCTGTTAATCTTGGCTGGTTGATTTTAATTAAATACACATTGAGAAAGAGCATCATCAGTATCGAAGCTACGTAGACACCTCATTGCTTAATAGAATCTGAGGTGTGACAGTTGTCATAACTTGGAGGAAGGGATAATTGTTTCTTAGAATGCATGGTGTGTTTAATGGAAGAAATCACACGGTGCCTGCCTTATATTAGCTGTTATGAACAGGAGCTGCTAACGGCTAATCGCAATGCCAAGCAAGGAGAAACGGAAATGAGGGTGAGGAGTACAGCAGTCATGGTGAAGAGTAAAATTCTCATGGGGTGTGTCGTGTACTGACCGTGACCAATCACGGTCATCAGGGAGAAGCGGGCTAAACTGTGGGGAGGTCACATGTGATACGTGACTATACGCTGATAACGGAGACCGTTGCTAGGTAGTTATCTATCAAATTGATCTCACATGGCATTCAGATGATGTACTGTAGGTGATGTCATTACAGGTCTTCTTTTCTGCTTTTTTATCATAGATCTGCTGTCACCGTATGCCTGAGCTCTGGACCATCAGTACTGATCTAGAGGCCCAACAGAAATGCCCCATGGTCCCTGTCCTGATGTTTGCAAGGGGTCGATGTCATCACTAACCGCATTTACATCCTTGAATAAAAGTAGGCTTGTAGTTAAGGGAGATCATTTGCTCTCCATTCCCGTTATGTTATCCCAGTGGAGTCGGGCAGCAATTTAGAGAAAGACATACAGAGTCCATCCATACTTAATCAAAGTTTCTCCGTCAATATTCCCATACCTTTGTAGTTCCACTGCTCACAGAGGAACAAAGGACAGTTGTGGGAGGAAAGAGGAACAGAATAACAATACAATAAAATAGCAAAAGTCTTAGATGCCTGGTGTGAGACCATCCTATGTGTTTATGACATACCCCATGAGTGGCAGAAGGTGTGACCTTTAGTCTTCTTGATGGCTCTGATGTACACATCTACACAGCGTATGTGCGTGAACCACCAGCCACCACACAGACCCCTCTCTGTTTTGTTAGTCTTCTGCATTCAGGGCGTGCCACATGTGGATGACAGAGAGGGAACCAAGGTGCCGAAATAGGGACTCTCAGGCAGACAAGAGAGGGCATGGCAAAAGCATGTTTACCAGGGGTCACAGAGCAGGGTACAGAACAAGACTATAACAGGGCTGAACTAGAACGGACGAGAATCGGGGCACTGGAGGTTCAGTCACAGAACATGGGGGAACGGAATTTGTGGAACAATATAGAGGTGCTCACGAGGGAATGGGCAGCAGGAGAGCTGAGGAGGAGCAATCGGCAGACAGCGGCCCATTGGGAAATCAGCGCCCTCTGGTGGTCATGGTGCAACAAAACGCGCTCATTTCATCATTAAGAAATCATATATCCTGAAACCTAGTCCTTCTGGGACTTTCTCTCTGAGTCCCTCGGGATTCAATTCCTCTTGGAATCAGACCCTGCTCAGAGATTGTCTCTGACTCCCTCTGGATTCAGTTCCTCCCAGAAGTCGGCCCAGCTGTGAGATCGTCTTCCTAGGGATTAGGTTTCCTATGAAAGCAAGCTGAAGAGAGAACCCTTAACCTTCATTTGTTGTCTGTACTGCTGAAACCAAGAGAATTCTCTGTGCATAGCCATACCGGTTTTTGGCTTATCCAAATAATAAAAAGAAGCCCATCAGAGCAGGTTATTCATCCATTAATTGGTTTAAAAACATTCTCCAAGATGTGCCTTTTTCTCTCAACAACTGTAATAACGACATATCCATATTAGCTCTGAAGGACTTTTCCAGCAAACTCATTATTGCTGTGCTCACCACAAGTACAGGACTGTCATGCCTATCTAATAATGCTTCTTAACATACGTACCCTTCTTAGTTGTGTACATCAGACTCAGGGGCTGTTGCTGTGCTACTTATTCTCTGACAGCTATACCACAGGATGTTGTCAGCTCCACACTCTAAACGAGGAGAATACTTAGGGGATTTGCATCGAGGCACTGAAAGACCAGGCGATTTCTGAGCCGAGGCACGTTACCAATCCGCGACTTTATTCACTAAACCCTGAATAGATTGGACACAGGAGATAAAACGACACCTGCTTGCGTAGCTAAAACCAGGACTAAAGTGTCTATGTTTTTGCGAGTGTGTATGGGGGTGGTGTAAGGCTGGTAAGCAATTGTGGAACCCCAAGGAATAGCAGCACACAACTCTCAGTCCGTCCAACCCAACACACGCACACACAAATCCACCTTTGTGCTTTCACTGTCCGATGGCCCGAGAGGCATCCCTGCTATTTCGCAGCCTCATTATTCATCGCAAATCCTTGAATAATTTGGTGATGCTCCGTTGTTTATATCAGACAGGTGACCGCTCGAGGGAGCAAGTGACAGGGGAAAACCGACAGGAAATAGAGAGAGGGCAGGTAACGGGATTGTAAACAGAGGGGGAAAGAAATGGCTTTAACTGAAAGCATGAGGAGGACTCTGAGTACCCAACACTGATTCACAGCGCAGGACTGATTAACATGGTCATGCGGTTCCACATTCTTCCTCTTTTCAGGAGTCGGTGTGAATATGCAAAGCAGAGGGGCAGAGTCTCAAGTTATGTGGTAAGAGTGAAAACCTCACACATCTGACAGCATCTCCATCACGGATGCCACTGAATGAGAGGCTGTTAAAAATTTGGAAAATAAATCCCAACTGCTTTCGAGGCACTCACATGAGGCGCAGGGTGGCTCCTTATTATACGAGGGCAGGAAGTGCTGATGCTCGCTGTATGTAAATGCAGATGTGTGACATTTAAAGACAAAGGGGGACACGGAATTTACGGGCAGGAAGATAAAACCCAAATGATAAGATGTAAGATGACAGATAGAGTGTAAAGAATCAGAAGTTGGTGACACGGATCTGTCAAACATTGAAATAAAAATAATGAAATATTTAAAAATGTATACATATCAATTTATACCTATTGGTCTTGTCATTGGTGTCTAACTGAAACCTACATTTATTTGAAACGATCATTAAATGCTTGTCTATTCTGTTTAAATGAATGGAACAATTACGTTTGGTATGCTGCTTGATTGTTAAAAAGGCATCCATTGTCAATTCTATACTGAATGGGCAGCCTAACGGCTTTTCGCTGGTATATTAGTAACATGGAAAATGTGACGTGTTGATGGAAATCACAACGGTCTCCAAGATTATCCAAGCCTGTGAAAAGACATATCCCAGCTTCCTCAGGGGCAAGTAAAACAGTCTGGGTTATAGGGCCTGTTTTGAGACGTTCTAGTCCATGTAACAGGTTTTATGGAGATACAATTTATTTTTCGAGGAGAGTATTCCTACCCTCTACATGAGACCACTGGTTCAGTCATTGCTTCCATTTAATGGGAATCCACGCAGAGTGCTTTTCTGAGGGACCTGGCAACAGTGAACTGCTAGCTTGGCTTGTTGTTCCAACAAATCAAATGAAACATCACGTAGGGATCAGTCGGTGATTTTCTGAAATCCACACAAACCTAAATGAACTAAATCTTTGCAGGCTAAATCTTCCAGTCTATTCAGTGAGATCTCAGTGGGTACCGTTCTGAGAGCAGCCTGGTGTTCCAGCGATGTTTTCCTGATGTATACATTCACTCCTCTCATCCAAAGCAATCAATAGCCATATACCATGATACTGATCCACGTAGCTGAGTCAGAACCACGCCAGACCCTGTGTCCTCAGATAAGGCTGCAAAGGGAGGGGATAGGTCAGGCAGCGTAGTATTTGAATATAGTACATGAGAAAGAGACACGAAAGTGTGGGGATGTCTTACAGCAGCAATCACAATCACATTATGCACAAACACTGTTACCTCAAGTTATTTTTCTGGTTCACAAGGAGAGGTTTTACATGAGGCAAAATCCATTCCGAGGTCTGCCTCTCTGTTTTTGTAGTGTTAACAGTATTGGAATTTGGGGGAACCTTCATCCTGAGTTATCTTGTGGAGTCATTGGAACCTCAGAGGAACCTCAATAGCCAGACGAAGCCTGTCCTGAACCTCCGCTTCAATCTAACTATCCTGCCAGCTGTGATAATGTGGACCACATCACTGGGCAAGCTGGCAGGCCTGCAGGCGTGAATAAATAAAGCAAAGTGGATGAATGGGACCCAAGCGACATCTGATACAAACCTTGTCACTTCTCCATCCCCCACCCCTGCATTTGTTTGTGTAGAGTCGTTTTGTTTTGGAAGCCAGAAGTGAAGTGTACACACATAGCTGCATGTGTGGCCTTCTCTGAGATGAAGCAGCAATTAGGCAATGAGATCACGTAACACCTGACTGTTGTCTCGGGAGGGAAGTGGGGGGGGGGGGCACTTGAAGATGGCGAGACTGCCACACAAAGCCGCCATCTTCCTGAGAGATGGTGCATGCTTACGTTGAACTCACAACCCCCCCGAATGGTGCAGGTGTACTATTAAACAGCTCCGATCACAAACCCATAAAGTACTACCCTCCAGTGTTGTTTGGTATGAAATATGATGAGATTTAGACAAATAAACTTTATTCCTGAGGGGAAATTATGAAGACAAACCCCCGTGTTCTTCACAGGCTTGTATAGTAAACGTCACCCAAACAAGGACTTAAATTCAACTCTTGAACTAAAGGGGCAATGCCTTACCACCTGTATCTCAAGGTAAGAGGGTCAGATAATCTAAAATAATGTTCTGTGACTAAATAAAATCCTGAAAACGTTCACAGTTGGACACTTCTTTATGAGGCCTGGCTTCAATTAAATTTGGACAATGATTTTTTGTTATCCCCCTGGAATTGCAGTGCAAAGCCCTGAAGTTATGTCTTGAACCACACTTGCCCCAAATTGCCTTCGGCAGTAATTAAATTTGCCCAAAAAAAAAAGAGAACTAGCTAGTTGGATTCGAGTGGTAGAATCTTTGACTCAGAAGTGAAATGTTTATTTACATACGATGAAAAACATGAAAGAGTAGCAGAGAGCCTCGGTGTGACTGTCTGGGATGTTCCCTGTCATTCCTGACAGCTGTCTGCCCCCTGCCTCCCCCCCGAGCCCCACCCCTCCCTTGTTCCCCAACCACCTGCGACCTCTCTAAGTTTGCAGCCATGCTATCTGTGCCTTGTCAAACCAAAGGGCAGACAGACGGCTCCCTGGTGCCCCCATTTCCAACACTGTCCATGGAGATAGCAGAAATGGTGGCAGTGCTGACCTTCGACCCCTTTGAGACCACAAGTCAAGAAATTCTTTTCCAAAACAACATGAATGAAGGGGTGAAGGCAGCAGTGAGAACTGCTAACAAGCTTATAAGGTACACCCTAGCAAAGGTCTAGGTGTACCTCAACTTGAGAATCAAATGCCAATTTGAATCGAACGTGCTAACACCAAAAACCATGCCACGGAGAACATGAAACAGACGACATTTCTGTGACACCAGAATCAAAGACGCTGATTTACAACCTGCTATATGATCCAGACTGTTCTTAATCTCTTCAGTCCCCTGCCTCATTCCATTTGAAATCCCCATCGAGGAAGAAACATAACTTTGTCAGATAGAGTGAAAGACAATGACAGATAGTCAAAAGTCTTTTTATAGTACGTTTTAATTTTTGTCACTCTCAATGTTAGATTCACTGTTCCTGCAATGATAAAGTTGAAGACCCAGTTATGGTGTAAAACAAATCAAATGAGCATACAGCCTCTCTGTGAACATAAATCTCAATAAAAAGACCAACAGTTCAGATCAAGAAGTCTCGCCTTGTTGTCTCATTTTCATATTCATCGGACCAACATGGTCCTTGGTGGATAGAAAATTCTTGGACAATAGGTGCTCCAAAGTCATGCCTGTCACTCGATCACTTCCCGCATTCAGCTCTACTTCTCTTTGTACAATGGAAGAACGTAAAAAGAATGTTTTATCAATGATGGCAGACAACTGACAAATGATATACCGTCCAAAGTATGTCAGTCTAGTGGATGTGATTACACTGGACTGTGGAGAGGGAGTTGCTGTTGGCCTGGTGCTTCTGCAACAGTGTGAGGCTGCTTCAGACCCAGCAGGGATTATCCCTAGAGGTCTGGGAGATTGACAGGGCAAAGAGGATCATTTCTTCTCCTCTCCCAGCATGCCGAGGCACACAATACTGTACATGGATATTTTAACGGGGCTGGAGAAATCCCCGTGATCCCTGGGAAATCCGACAGTGAAATGCAGATTAATATGACTTCTATTTCTCCCCTGCATGCTGGTTTACCCCACAGCTGGAGGTATAACTACCTTCATAAGCAGTGCCTGCAGTCTGAATTGTGTGTGTGCGTGTGTGTGCGTGTCCATAGGAAGGCTTAATAAAGGACTACTGTGGAACATGTTTTTGTGGACTGGCCCATCCTTAATGTTTGGACACTAACATAGTTAGTCTAGCACTCTTTGCTGTAAATTAATATAAAGAAAAAGGAAAGTGTTCAAAATCGAAGATCAGAGCGCAGTCGGTAGGAAAAAGGTGACTTAGATAATGACTCTAAAACGCTGAAAACTGAAAAAATCCATTTATTCATCCTTCTATTTTCAGCTGGAATGGAAAATCTCGTAAAAGTGTCAAAACGAAGCGGAGAGCACAGAACAAATGTTTGGATTAAGAGCCGTTAGACTCTAGTGAGGGGAAGCTAGCAGGCAACAGAAGGTGTTACATCTGGTTTACCATCTTGTCTGCTCCAGAGACGAAGCTGCTCCTTCTAACCCAGGTGTACTGGCACCAGCGTCTATATGGAGCGAGCAGCAAGCCCTCTTCCTGTCTCAGTACTGTTACTTCTTCAGTGCAAGATGCCATGTTGATTTCCATTCTATGGGAGTCCAGACTTTGGGTTTGCCATCTCTGCTTCTGTGTTTCCTGCCTGCTTTGGGCATGTAGCGCGAAGAAGACTGGCACCTCCATAATACAAAGGCTTTCTCTCCCGAATTCATCTCTCTCTCTCTCCCCACTCGAGTCACTTGGAATCTACCTAGCTGCATAGATTCGTATCAAGGTGAAATAGGTGTTGAGGGTGGTGTACCTCTACGTCCACTAGAGGAAAATGGTTGGCCCAGAAAGCTCCCTGTGATCTCTCCCATATATCTCAAAGAGCAAGATGAGATCCACCATTGTCCACACCCATTTACGGTTCATCAGCTCATCAGCTTTAATGGCATCTGAGAAGCCTTGATTAAAGGCAGTCACTATGGATTCATTCTTTAGCTACCAGGGTTCTTGTCGTGTCCTGCCACAGAGCGTCTCACTTGCAGAAGAGCAATCAGACATCTGGCTGCCTCCCAGACCCTGGCTAGTTGGTTTGGAGATGGCTTGAAGATCCAGGAAAACAAAACAAAAGCTAGCAGGCACCAGATCTGAGAAGATCATTGGAGCACATTGACCAGCAGATCCCTTTGTTCCAATGTTACAGTTGCCTAAACTGTCACCTTTCCAGTGTGACAACCGTTTCGGCTCATCCGCTACTATGCTACTATCATTTCCTGTGTGTGTATTTGTGCATGTTGTTTTCAGGTGGTTGGTGAGCTGGGCTTCGAGGTGAATTGATATGATACACAGGCATACAGCTGCCCCAACACATAAGGCTGCCATTCTCGCCTCTAGTGTAACTTTCTGCTTTCTCATGCAAAATACTGCCTACTAATGGTTCTTGTGATGTTTTGTCTATTTATGTTCATAAATAAATGATCTGTTTTTTCAGGTTGAATTGTACCAAAAGGCCATTAGAAATGCGAAATGTTGTAGACCACATCTGAGTGTTCTCTGGGAAATGACCTGGCGGTACCTCAAACACCAATGAGCACTGAACTAAGAACCGTCTACATGTAACAGGAGTCCCATCAAAATGTTGAGGTGGTGGTAATCTGACCATTGGAGTGGGTAAGGGTCGGTCAGGTAGATCAGTCTGGTAGGTCAGTACACTGCAAGTATCTTCACATTCTGTTATTGGAAGGGGGGTTCCAAACAGAGGTGTAGAAAGCCACTAGATTGTTAAGGGAATTCACCATGCTTAATAAACTCCAAAGCACTCAATGGGGGGAGAATCATTTTTTTTTTCCAGACAGCACCTTCAATAGGAGGCCACTTGTCTGAGAAATGCTCCAGATATCAAGATTCAATTGAGAGAAGACAGACTCTTAGAAGTTTCGGGAACTCTAAAGTCAAACCTTGATGAGTGGGCATGATTAGGAAGAAACAGGTAAACCAATCACCTGGCTAACGAGCAGCTAATAGTCAGCTGGTGTGTTCTTGGAGAAGACCTTAACGGGAGGCTATCGCCTCTCTCTTCTCACTGGCACCATTTGGAGGATTTGATTGTGCTTTTGTTGAAGATGCGGCAAGATGTGGGTCTCTTTGGCTAAACAATGCTCATATGCTAATGTTTTAGGTCAAAAAAGCTCAAGTTTAACTTTTTAATGTAAGGGAATTTTAACAACCATTCTCACATTCTTCATGTCATTAGTGACGCGACACTAATGAATTACAAACTTTTCTTAAACTCTTTTCAAAGCATCAATTAATTTTATTTGTTACATCATCTAATATTTTGGTAACGTTTTCTCAACATAAGAACACCGTTACCATTATGAGCCTCCATTGTCATTATAATTACAGATTCCCACCCCTTTGTTTTCACACTACATTTTTTTACGCGATTGCATCACTCGAGTGACCCTATAGCTTTTCTTCTTCAGGAAATGCATAAAAAGAAATGCATATTTGATCATTTTGGTTTTCTAAAAGTAGCAAAAAGAGACGGAGATCCCACTGCCTTCCTTTTCTATGGATTGTCTCTTTTCTGTCTATGTTTTAATTTCTACCTCCTTAGAGGGTTTGCTGTCACATGGGACAGCCGCGTATGCCCAGTGCCGTTGTGTTCTTTCATGGTAGCGCAGTGTGCTCAGCTAATTCATGTAACAGATGTATGAGAGAAAATGGAAACATCAGCAAAAGGAGCCCAATGATTAATTCTGCATATCGTACAAATAAAATAAGCTATTTTTCCCCCTCGGGGTGTAGTAACACAGGAACAACAGGGTTTACATTTATATTATATAAACGAGCGTGTTTCTTTTGTGTTATCTATTTAGCTGTAAGGTTATCATTTTTCATGGACTGCACCATATTCCTAAATTGTACAATGTACTTATAATAATAATAACAAAAATGAGAGCTGTAATCAACGGTGAAGGTGATATTAGCACAATGATGATATTATCATTTGATATTATTATTTGATTGGCCAGGGGAATTCAAACCCATGACCTTTCACAGTCAGATACGAACCCTGTCCTTCTGAGTTACATATTTCCCTACTGTTCATCAACGTAATCCTATATTTAATCAATAAGCTGGATAAGGCTTTCGGTATGAAAAATCAATTCACCTGCGTAAATTGTACTGCACAAATGATTGAGGATCTGTTCAAAATTGTTAAAAATACTCTATAGTTCATATTCTTTTCAGTGCTTGTTAAGACCATTTAAGAAAAGGAGTTTAAATTTGAGTTCACAAGGTCAATTTCGACCAACAAAAACTGTTGATTTCCACACTCCTGTTGGACTGGTCGTAACATGCCCTGTTTCCCCTGATTTAAAGGCACTGGTTATCATAATGAGAGGGAAGAGGAGAGAAAAATAAAGAACAGGATGAAAGAGCAGGGGGCCCAGCAGAATAAAAAGATGAAGGATCAGCAGGTACCACTCGGGGAGTTTACGTACATGGCTACAGTTAAAGATAATGCCTATGCACAGTTTTAGCTGTTCCTGTTCATTCGTATAATACCCTGCAAGCTTACTGAACCAAAGAAATATTGTACTGCAGTATTGTATTCAAGAACATAAATGTGCTCCTTTTTGGTTACCGGCTGGCATAAACCTGACTGCCAGTGCAGTGACCTTGGTCTGGGTTTCAGTTTGGCTGCAGAAATCTCTCAGCTTCTGGGATCCAGGCCCGGAAACGGGAAAAAGTAGCACAGCCGCAGTGGCGCAGGGATATCGATGAGCTCGTACAGGAACGGCTGCAGCTCGTAGAGAACAGGAAAGAGCAGGAGAGGCTGGCTGACCTGCGTGACCTTCAGTACCTGTGCCAGAAACAGGTAGGGGATGGTAACATGCAGGCATATCAAGACACATCTGTAAAGGCAACACAGATGTACCTCGGCCAATAATGGGTAAGGTTATGAGGTGATGCTCGAGGAGGGATTTGTGTCTGAGTTTATCTAGTACACTGGGGCTATGGAACTAGGGAAGGGCAGGTTGGCAAAGAATGGGTGGGTTAACACGGAAAACTATGTGGAACTGAACATAAGGCACAGAATCTGCATCTCAGACGTGTCAAGGCAGAAGTAATACAACGACACGCCTTCCAAAACCAAGTCGTGGACCACGAGGCCGATAAGGAGAAATGAACCCATCCTCTCCGATGAATGTGGTCTACAGACTTGTAACAAAGTACTAAAATAAAAATGGTAGCAAACCTCATGATCATAATATAGTAGTGGTTTACAAGTTCTCACTGCCAGGGGGCCACAAAACTGCATTTTTAATACTGTCAGGTGGGCAAGTGGTGGGCTACGAAGGCCTTTATGCTTGTCTGGGTGGGCCATGAGGTGGTAAAGATTTGGACCCACTGTAATATAACATAAAAATGCAAGTTCAGTCAGGAGCAAACTATGTGTGGAATGTGCTGTCCTGCCTCACCGACAGGTGGAGCTTTCGGTCTTGTGGGGCCTGCAGGAGAACAGAGGAAGAACAAAGACAAAGGAAACTGGAAGTGTGAGAGAACCTGTCAGCTACCTTCCAGGACCAGGAAAGAGTGAATGAGCGCCTCCTCGCCTTTGACGCATGGCAGAAAAAGCAGGACTTTGACAGAGTCCTGAGGTAGACTCAGCCTTCAATGTCTCCATAACGTCTACTCCTGACAGCCATTCAGAAGGTAAGAGCATAGCGTGATCCAGACAGCAACACTTCAAGGCAGACAAGGCCTGGGCATACAAATAAGTCAAACTCTACTGTCTACCATGTGACGTGGCTTCCTGATCCCCCATCACCCAATCTCTACTCGACACACGCTGCAGGTTGCTGCAGTGAGCGATTACCTGCAATCGGAAAAGGGAGTATCGGCGGATGAGGGAGGCCTGACAATATGGTGAAAGGCCCCGTCAACAGATATGGCAGCGAGAGGCACATGCCGTAGAGAAGCTCAGACAGGCAGCTCGTGAAGAAGGCCCAGTATAATGTCGTGCTCCTGGAGGGTGTTAGGGAGGGGAAGCTCAGGGATCTGAAGTAAGTATCAAAAAATGAGTAAAACCACCTTTCTTACTCAAAACACGACTTTGTTTCTCGCATATTATTAAAAAAAAAGCTTCAGTAAATTCAGCTACATCTTGTTGAAGCATACAGTACTTCTAACTTATGAACTAGGTTTAGATAAATTACCATTAACATTGACATCTGCTGCTGTGTTAATCATTTGCCTTCTGTATTAAATTAGAAAATATACGTATTTTTTCCTTTAAATCGACTGGACTTCCTGGAAAATATCGTAATTACATCAAATGAAAGGCTTCCACTTTTCTAGCAATCTCTACCAGGCCTAAATAAGGTTCCTTCTGAGAAAATTAACTTAAGCCTCTGAAAGTTTAAAGGGATAATGTGTATTTCTAGATTCAATTTCAGTTCCTTAACCTTTTAGAAACAGTTTGCTCTATAAGGTTTGTCTCCCATAGCATAAAGAACTACACTGTCATATCAGTTACAGCCCTGACCATCCTTTCACCATCAAATGAAAGTTGCAGTCTTTAGATTTCCTCTGAGACGCCACCTAGAACATGCCATTAACCAATATACATACAACATAAAAATGCAATATTTTATGCACCTCAAATGTGTGCCTCAGTAATACAGATGTAAAACGTAATAATAATCATCATGAGTATAACACGTAGAATAACTTTGTTCAAACATAATCAAAAATCGTCTCCGAAGATGTCAGCTGCACCGTGTCTACGTAAATACGACAGGTGCTACGCAGACAGCCCCAAGGTCATCTAAAGCCAACTCAGAACTGAAGACAAAAAAAACAAAAACAGATAACGCAACAGAAACAAGTCTCCTAAATGTAACCCTAAAATGACCACTGTTTGTGTGTGCATGCGTGTACGTATGGGAGAGAGAAGTGACAGCAGAGAACATGACAGATGACTAGTCGCACGTGTGTACCCACAGCACGAACTGGTGACTGAAGGAGAGGTAAGGCGGGTGTGTTGTGAAACACACTGCTTTGTTGTAATGGCCCCTGCCCAGTGTCAGTGACAGGCTCTCTGTCACACAGCATTTAGGGCTACTCCATCATAGTGGCCTTTTGACTGTATTGTATTACAGAATTTTTCCATTTTCTACAGAATAGTTCTTAGGCGTGCATCATTTGTTATAATATTTTCTGATAATATTGTATATTACCAATTTATCTTAACATTCACTGGGGTTTTAAAACGCTGAAAATTCTTCATATTTGCAGCAGTTCAGGTCATGTATTATAAAAAGGAGCATGTTTGGTCTATTAAACCTATGAACCATTTACTGCACTTTTTCCCATTTGCTCTCTATAGATCAGTTAACGAGGTTCATGTTCAGGGAATTATACCAAAGCTTTCTAAAAGACGTTGTCTAGTTTGCAGTATGTGGAATCTAGAATGAATCAAACAGTAGCTAAATCTTGATGTGCGATTTAAATGAAAGTGCTGAGCTCCAGCTAAGGTAGCCGGCTTACTTTCTTCAACGAGTAATGACACTCTGAAGAGTAGCAAACTTAACTACCTAGCTGACTGTCACTATTTCGGGGACATCTCGTACACACAACGGCGGGTAAGAGTAGGAAGAACCAGATCTCAGGAGTGAGCAATGACTCATCAACCAGCAGGAACTTTAATACGTCGATTAGCCATGTGGGTGATTATTCGCTGAGTTAACCTGGAGATGGGCATGGTCTCAAGAAACAACCAAAACCGGCTTCTGGATGAGGAAAAATAGACAGGAGATATATGTGCAAAGCAACCAAAAAAAAAAAAAAAATTGCAATGCAATTTATTTAAACAGTGTGTTAATGTTACATGTAAGTGCTTTCATAACATTTCCCAGCTGTTTTAAATTCATTAGCATCTCTGAATCCCACTTGTCTTTCTAAGGAGTGTGGGATATTATAAATCACAGCAGACCTCGCAGGACCATTTTCGGTCTCGGTGACAGGGGCATGCTGCCCGCAAGGCTATAATTCAAAGGGACACTCAGGAGCACTCGATCTGTGCCTAGCGGGGGCGGCTGCCCCAGCATTTCTTTCTCTTTTTTGTACTTTAATTCCATTTTCATCACAAAATGGTCAGCTCTGAATCGACTGCGGCTTCTCACTTTACCGAGGGTGGTTATAGTATTCAGAGACTGTGCAGGTGATATCTTCATTTTAAATTTTCACCTGAGTATAGTAGTAATCATCCATTTGTTGGCCATGCGGTCACAGTGAGCCTGGAGCATGTGGAGGTGTAAATGGTTAAAATTGTAATGTGGACAGTGAAAGAATATAAAACCACCGAACCATGTGACTGAGTAGGGGATCATGTGATGAAGCCAGAATAGAGGGAAAGACACTTAAAAGACGCTGAAAAGATTATACCAAGGACAGCTGGAATGAGAAGCAGGACAATGCTGGGGTTGAAGCTCTGGCTGTGGCACTGTTTTATATACAAGGACCCACTGTTCTGAGAAGAATTTTCCATCATAATAGAAGATTACGTTAGGTCACGTTCTTGATCTGTCCTTCTCATTGTATCAATATGGAGCAAATATTTCCAGGTTACGATCTGAGATCCTGACCACAGTTAGAAGACAAATGGATGGATGATTGGATGGGTAGATGGATGATGCATGGATAGATGGATGGATGGATATTTCCAGATGTGTTCATTCCTAGTCACTACTGAGGGGTGTTACACTTGTGTAGAAGTAAAGCCTGCAGCAATTTTATAGAGTCTTTTATTTTTGAAGGACTATTTTCCCATAGTAAGTCTATCATAGGAAGCACAGGGAACAAAGCAGGGAACTCTCAAAGCATTCTCAACACGGGCAACACCAAGACATTCCATCAGCTAGCTGCATACTTCTGATCTGAGGGAGGCGTATTGTAAAAACAGAATGAGCATGCAGCTTCCTGAACCACAGCGAGAATCGGGAGTTGAACCCGCACCCCTGCAGGTGTGAGGCTACAGCATTGCACACAGAGCTACTTTTGCATTATTCCCTTCTGATTACATTTTTAATCACTCCAATTGTCATCACAGAGAATAGCTCCAACTTGTCTTCCTTATCCATTAATTTTCATTTTGTTTTTAGTTTAAATTATAAACAAATGTTACTGTATCTCACAAAAATGTACTTGGTAATTAGCTCTTTCTGTATCAGACAGAGGCCATGTCTCTAATGATTCAGCATCGACAGCAGAATGTACCACTTGAGCTCTCGGCAGAGTTGTGATCTTAACCTGGGCTGGGGGGGGGGGGGGGGGTGTGGGGCATCGGAGGGAAAAACCAAAACAGAACGGGGGGGGGGGGGGAGGGGCGGGGCGGAAACCGACAGATTGTTCGAGC
>JAACJT020000092.1:628271-647190 GCA_009936485.2 Gymnarchus niloticus | reverse complement strand
GGACAGGGTGGCCTGGCGTGCTGTGGTCCATGGAGTCGCGAAGAGTCGGACATGACTGCGTGACTAAACAACAACAACAACAACAACAACAACAACATCTTTTTGGAATGAGATAATATGATGCAAGCAAATAGTATTTTTAATATTTCTATATTGTTAAAATGAAGTAGCCTAGCTCCAAATAATAATTTTAAAAATGTATATGTTGATAAAATCTGGATATTCTCTCTTTACTGGAATTTCATTTTCACTATGAATTACAGCTCTCCAAAACATTGCGTCTTTACAGATTTGTCAAGCCCTCTAAATGACCTTAACCATACCTTTCCCTTTTTTAAAGTCAATGAGGTTGGAGTTTTGATGTTCCCATGTTACATCTCCATTTACTCAGTGTTATTAATGCAAGTTGCTTTGCTCAGCTTCCTTTGAAGAACCCATTGTATTTGTGAAACTTCCTCCAGTCTGACACAGAAGTTATAAATATTAATATTTGTACTGCAAGGCTCTCCGCAGTTCATAAAATTTCAAATTGAACAAAAGTCTTTGCCATTGAAGGTACCGACTCTGAAGGTAAAGCCTTAGATTGATTTTTGCATTCGTAATTGCAGGCTCCATATAAGGGCAGAGATGACGTGTCCTGGAGTATGAGTGTGATCTCAGGAAGAGATGATGGGCAGGACGGGGTTCTAATGAGAGATAAGGAGCTATCGGTATTGAATAAAGGAAAAGGGTCAAGATATTCTAACTATGTCATCACCATTCACAAATGTACTTCCTATTGTAACTACAGATGGGACAAATGAGGCTTCGATACCAGTAGTGGGTGGGAGTATCGCCTCCTTTAGCACCAGCATTGATTAATTAGTTCAAGATACTCTCACATGCTACTGGTTTAGAAACCTCATTTGTTTCATAACTGGTTGTGGCTACTCCTGTTGGGCCAGTCCACAGTGAGACTCAAATGCTACTCTCTTGAGCCTAGCAACATCAGAAATAGGCCCCATTTCTTAATGGGGCCTATGGCTGCCCCTTTGCAGTGTTTGCTCCTTCTCTAAGCTACTGCATCTCATCTCAAGTGTAGCATATTTCATCGCCTCGAGTAATATGTCTTAGGTTTTATGCTGGTTTAAACTGTTTATCTTAAGTTGCCATCCTCAGAAATGACAGACTATGGCTCCTTTGCTGGGCCAATCACTCAAGACTTCTGGGATGACTTACTGAGGAAGCCGGTTTTGTGCCAGACAACTTAATGCTTGCTGTGTATGTACAAAAGGTAAATTAGCTTTTAGAGATAACATCTCAGCTGTACAGTCTCCTTAATGCTGAAGGTGATGCAGATGCCTCTCATGATGGGCTAATTAGTTGACTCGTTAGACACATTGGCACCTTTATTTGAAATGCCTTTCCTGTTTCAGAGTTGCTGGATTTGTTGATGGTTGTTGTTTCCAGTTGTTTCCCTGGATCTGGAGGTATTTCACCAAAGAAATTGTGTTGTTCACTGAAGGCTGAAGGCCAACATTATGCACAGTCTATGTTAATAGAAAATCAGAATACATACGACGTCAGGCTACACAATATATATGAGCGTGTCTTTACGTTTAGGAGGACCAGTGGGGGAGGGGCACAGGATGTTCTCCACAATTTTTAGAAATAAATATGGAGATAACTCAGAAACATCCTTTCCCGTAATACCTGAATCGAGCTCACATGCAATAGAGAAGATATTTAATCAGTATGACTAGATAAAGTGGTGCTCACGCATATAGCATGTGTTTGGCATGCACACAGCTTGTTTTGCTGAGAGAGCTGATTCATCAGATCATTTGTAGGAAAGTAGAAGGATGCCTAGAAAAGCCAGACGTAAAGGAGGAGCCGGGGTCTTTCATGAACTTGTGGTATTCTTGCAAAGTTGGCTGAGAGTGGAGTTTGATGATGCCACTTTTCATCAACATCAGAGATAAACTACAGTCAACCCAGATTTCCCTCTGTCACATCTCAGCTGCCAGGACCTTGGTCTCAGAGTTGTTAATGTGAAGCAAAGCTTCCCGGCTGCCTGATGAGGCTGAGGATCCAGTAAAACTGTGGGGTAAGTCGTGAGAGTTATTTCTTTTACAAGTGCCTTATGGGATCTTGCTAGTTAGAATATAATGATTGTGCCAATGGAAATTCCATTATTTATTCCAAAATGCTTCAGGAAGAATCTCAAACAGCCTTATAAATAAATGTGTACTGTTTTGTTGAGTCTCAGCATCTGAATGAACACTCATAAGGAATGCATTCTCCGACTGGAAGTCCAGCGTTGGTTTTTGTAACTATAATGCACAGAGAAAATATAAAACCCAAAAGTCTCAGGTACACTTTGCCACTCGGTGGTTCCAGTGAACTCTGACAATGATTCCATGATGTGTATTTTTAATATCAGCCTATACCTGACAGATAACCAGATACGAGATGGAGCCAGCTAACACCCTGGCTTCATGTTAGGAGTTTTTGTGGCAGCCATGCCCTGGAATGAATAAATATGGAGGAATACACATTTGGATATTAAAACAGACCATTAAATCTCACAGCTGGACCCACGCTGTGCTGTTGTGCTCATTCCAGTCACAGCGGGGGAATTGTATGTTTCCTGTATGGTCTGGATTTGCTTAATGTAGGGGGCAGCTGTAATGTTTGCCATGATGTGCTACCTTTAACTTGTAACAACATTCATGTCCTGGTTAATACATGGCCTGGTCACACTAAACTTTATTAGAAATCTAGAATTACCAGAGTCACAGCAGTAAAAATGCACAAATTTGTGGTTTGTTTCCAAAAGTAAGCATTTTGAAAAGTGATTTCATTGTAGAGCCATTCACGTAGATAGGAGAGCATCAGTGAAAAAGTCATTCTTCCAGACATCAAACAGATCATGGGGACTGGAGGGTGGGGCAGGCATACTAGGGATACGATGGGTGGATGTGGAGGGGCATGGGTAGAAAGGCAAGCTGGTAATGGAGCATCAAAAACGGAATCAAAATAAAGCAGGAGATGGAAGACCAACCCCAAAAGACAGTGAAAAGGAAACACACATAAAGAACCTGTGGTGGTGGAGCTCTCTGTCACTAGGGGATTTTTGATCCCCAGTTGCTTGGTATGACATCATCACCTCGTGATAGATACATCAAGAGCCACATGCCCAGATGAGGCAGGGATGAGAGACTTCTTTTATGTGGGGTTGGAGATCCCATGGAAGACGCGACAAACAAGGCAATAACCGGCTCTTCGCCGTGTGTAGTTAGGTGCGTGTCCCTGAAGCCATGTGCTTTCTGGCCATCCATAACACAGGAGCCCTGACAGGTGACCACCATCCCTATTACCGAACACTGTGTATGGTCACCTGTCCACAGGTTCGAGCGATCATTTTGGATAGGTCTTGAAGGTACCCCTGTGATATATGTGACCCGAGCAAGCATGCACGTAGCCATTTACCCTGTTTCTTACAAACTAAAGGCTGATTTATATCCCTCACACTTGATTAACAACTGAGCAGAGGAGCTTCTCTCCAGACCTCAGCCCTGCAAGAAACATCCACTTATAAGTTCTTACAGAAGTCACGAGTCATGATCTTTCCCTCTAAAGGTGAAGCATATGGGAGGCACACCTCAGTTACCTGCCACTATACTTGAAAGACCGAGTAGTGTCCTGCTGGTAAATATTGATTTACCTTAGCCTACAGTTACTCTATTGCGTTAAGAGGGCGAATAAGCTTGAATTTAACCTCAATGCGAAAAACACCGGCTGCCTCGTGCTGCGGACCCCTCTGCTACTATGAGACACTGATGCTAATGTGGCTGAACATCTTTCACAGCAGTAAAAGGCTCAGTCTGGTCACGCTGTGAAGGAATTTTATTTTCATTTATGGTTCATGCCCACACATGCCCAGGAAGCTTTTTTATAGACACAAACAAAAGAATGACTTCACCCGATTCAGGACATAATGTCTAGGCCGTGACTTGAGGTGGTTGAAGACAGCTCCAAGTTCTTCCCATATGACCTGTGAGTATCTTCATAAATTGCACCAAACACTCAATCCCCTTGCTTCAGTTGACAAATTAGGCATATCCAGTAAACGATGTAAATGGTTACTGTTGCACGCTGATGACTTGACAGAATGTCCTCTAGTTAACTGCAAGCGTCTCTGGGTACTAAGGAGTGGTCCTTCAGACACAGCCGAGCGGTCACACGCCTGTCAGTCGGCTCGAAATGCTGCGCTTGGGTTCATTTGGAAATTGGATTACCAGTCGGCAGCAAGTACTGAAAATCAAATCGCAACTCCAATTAAAAGTGAGAACGAGAACATCTGGAAAGAGGTTTACCAGGTCTCCCCTCTCAATTAGCTGGTGCCATCACGGTGCCGGGGTGTTACCATTATGAAAAATAAACAATACAGAACCCTAACAGGCAAGATAATACCTATAAGCACAGATTGACAAAGGCTGGGAGAGTAAACAGACAGTCATCCGGGGCACATGGGAGTCTCTAGTGGTTCAACCTTTAAATGCGGAGCTCAGTCACAACAGCTGGGATTCACCTGGAGCCAGAGAAGGTGGCCAAGAATAAGAAAAAATAAATAAAAAATCAGTCTGTGTGGATTTTAGTGTATCCCCAGTGGATCCACCCACACATCTTAACTGAGCCTTTGATGGTCCCAGTCTTACCGGCTGCCCTACAAAAAAAATCCATGGAAGTTGAGAGAACAGATTTAAAAAACCCACTCTTTGGTGGAAGAGGCAAACAGAGGTACCGGCCTTTATTACGTTGCCCGAGTGACCACGGGGGGTTAATCGCCAAGAACTTGCCAGCCAAGCAGACTCCTGATACCTCTCGAAGACCCACTGAGGCTCCCCTCAGAAGATGACACGCTAACACACAGCACAAGCCTGCCTCCCCAACTCGGGGGCTGCCAAGGAATCTGATGCTTTCTAATCAGCTGAGCCGGCATGTACGGTAATTTGGACATACTGTATATTATAGAACTGGATTCAGACTGTGATGTCTTTCGAGGCGGACAATGTTTTTTCGAAAATCGTATCAGATGATTGTAAAAGGTCAGATAGTGAAGATTATTAGGGCTCAATGGACAGATGGCCCCTAAGCTGAATCCATACATGGGAATGCTTTGAGACTGAATGCTATGATGCCAGACAAACTCTAGAAACCCTTCTATACAGTTAAATACTGAATGTAAGAATTTTAATATGACAATAAAAAATAATTTTAATTTTTTTGTATAAATAATTTTAATTAAGAAAATAACTATACCCCCTTTGTCCTGTCTCTTAGTGGCACAGTAATACTTCCTAATAACGCGTATGATTGTTGTTTAATTACTTCTATTAATGTAATTTTTCCAAAGATTTTTTCTCACCAAAATGACTATTAAACCTATCAGTCAAGAAATCACCTTTATCTACTTAATGGAAGACCCTACATAGACAGCTAAACAGTGGTAAGACCCCACAAAGACATCAATACAATGCCGAGTCCCCACAAAGACATCAATACAGTGCCAAGTCCCTACAAAGACATCAATACAATGCCAAGTCCTCACAAAGTAATTTCATCACTGGCAAGTCCTCCACAAAGACAGCTATGCGGTGGGAGGTGTAGTGATTGCAAGAGCCCCAGCCTTCAATAATGCTGACCGTTTCATGTCATTTCCTTTATTAATTCACTGAGTAATTGTACTTTATATTGTTTCAGAGATCAAGTGTCTTATTAAAGTTTTAAACTATGTAAATCTGCTGTTGCTGTAAGGCAGTTCTACCATAATTCTAGTCTGTGATAATAATGTAACATTGAAAAATCAGCATGAACTTCCTGCAAATCAAACAGCACATCAACTCAACAAAATTTTACATCATTTTTTCAGTTTTCTCCACAAATCATTTAGCAAGGTAAGGGTTAATATATATATATAAAAAAACAGACTATTGAATATTTCTAGAAAATTGTTTGATGGGGAAGGAAATATTTACATGTGATGTGGTAATTAGTCCTATTTTCCAGCATTTTGGCTAATTGACCAAAGTAAGAGTTTCGGTATAGAGTGGGAAAAAGCTTTTATCGTGAGTTGTTGGATGAGAACCATGGTGCTCGTAATCATGATGCGACTTTGTTTCAAAGTGTTCATTTTTCTAAGCATGCAAATAACGGGAATACATCTCAAGTAATGTCGCTGGCTCCTGAACCACATTTGGCTGTCATTCTTTGTGCTCTGTAGCTACAATCTTTATATGTGCTGCTCTCAACGATGCTTTCTAACACTTTCCCCCTCTTTATAGGCATCTGGTCTACAAAGCCGTACCTTATGATGCAGACCTAACAAGAAGGGATGACGTTTCCACTAAATTGCAGTCCACACTTCGTTGTGTCTTCCTTAGAAAACATACTAGTTCTTACTCCACCTGACACATCATCTTCGGCCTGAGACTACACGCTTCAAGCTCAGGACAGACTCACAGTCGCTCGTAAACAGAAAGGTGGCTAAGTAACCAGGAAACAAGCTTTCCGGTTAAATCCTCTCACCATGGCATGCAGCCATCTTGTTGTGAAATATCATGTGATCAAATGCAATATGTTGCAGAATTCTGGCACATGGAACATTGTGTTACATGAAGGTCTCATTCAGCCTTGCATGATTCTAATCTAACCCAAGGTAGGAGGTGTAGTCAGCAGAACATCTGACCTATTCTCACAGACCTAAGGGTCATCGAAATCCGGCCTGTATAGAAGTAGAATGGAATATATTATAGGTGTATATTATTGTCACATTTTTGGTCCTGTTCTGTGGTGCTCAGCCCCCGTCACCTTGTTATATCATCAAAGCCGTACAGTAAATCAATTTTTCATACCTCAAAGTCAGAATTTTTTTTTTTTTACCTTCTCCAAAAGTGCAGTGAATGCAGTATCTCGTTTCAGGGTAATGAGAATGAGATGCCTCGCATCACCGATAAACGTACGGCACGTGTGCGAGCGCAGGCACCAGGACTTTTTTGTGACAATGGCTACCAGCATGTCTGTGTGACCGAAGGTGTTGGATACTACAGGTTTGTGTCCGCCGAGCAAACGAAAAACACCGCGAATGGTACTGTTCTTAAGACACGCTACTGTCGCGAAGCACAAGAAAAACAATTAGCTGCTACAGTCACGCCTTTGTGTGGAAAACATAATGACTTTTAAGTGTACGTTCCTGTATATGGTATCTATATATGGTGATTAGATATAGCTAGACTGATAATACTGGAAGCTGAATCCTACCCCTGCATTTGGGGCCTGTCTGTTCACCTAGTGCTGTGAAGGTTGCCTCTGGGTTCTATTGTTCTCTGGGTTCTAGCCAGGTAGACTGGTGTCGCTAAACTGTCCGTTGTCCATTAGGTGTATGTTGGGTGATGGAACGATGTTCCATTGACCTCACAGTAACTGGAATAAGCTCAGCCCCCGCCCCCCCCCCGCATAAGCAGAAATATGCATAGATGGATGGACGTCTAGTCGCTATTCTTATCCAGCCTTCTGTTTTTAATAACCACTTGTACTCTTAGAGATAACATATTTCAGGAAGCACAGCTGTAAGACAGGCGACACCCTGAACAGGACACCAGTAAGGTACAGGGCCCTAAGGCACCCTCGTAGTCACTCAGCGAGGCAATTTCTGGTTCGCAGTTTCAACCAATACGGTAGGTCATTGGACCGTGGGCGGAAAACTAGGGTGAAGACGGAGAGGACGTGCAATCTCTAAGCATGCAGAGCTGCGACCAGATTCATAGCAATATCCCTAGAGTAGAGAGGCGACAGTGCTACCAAAATATATACAAACTGTGGGTAATTCTTATCTAACATAGTATCAGCAAGCTCTTGGGCTCTCTGCAACTCTTCCCTGGCCATTTAAAATTATTAGCTTCACCCACACACCCACACCAAATTGCTTGTCATTCCCGCTTAGTGCAGAACCACAGGAAGTGAATGGAAAGGGAAATTGCACTCAGGTTACTGCCCATTGGCTGTCTGCGGCAACGGCCCAAGAGATCGAGTGACATGTAATTGTTTTCTGCCTTTACAGTACTGATGACAGGGAGGCTCCATTTAATGAAGTGATCATTAAAAAAAGATGTTCGAGCGGTGGATGTGGCAGAATGTCTCCAGTGTTTTTGATATCCTTCGGCTATCAAAAGTCTGTGGTTTCTATTTTTTTTTCTCAGGATGGGAATCTTAATTCTTGCTCTTTGATCTAATTTCTTGACTATCTTTTGATAGAAAAAAAAGACAAAAATGCAGCTAATTGGCCTAGCTAAAATTCGGCTAGCTAGAACAGCAAAGGGTATGGGGCAGGTAACGGTAACCTTTTTGACTTTTCATGTTGTTATCATAGGGTTACTCACTGAGTCCTGTGGCACGACAATTTATCCAGGGATATCAGGTGTTGCAGTGTTGTTTATGCAAACCTTTTTAAATTGAATGGGTGAACTGTTTTTTTGGAACTCACGATTTTAGAAAACGTGTGTATAATGCTCAGCTGGACGCGATGCAGTTGTTCAAATTTCCAGCAGATGGTGGTATTTAGTCAATTTGTTTTTTGCCTGTATTATTATTTTTTTTTTGGTCTGATTCAATGTATATATGAAACGTATATTCAAAATATATACGTCAGTTTTTTCTGACAGTAAGTCTGTAGAATCATCTACAGTGTCACCCCATATGTCTGAATAACAGTAACCTTTTGGATCTATTTGTGTATATATATTTAAGTCACGCTGTTACCGAATCCCCTTCATATCCAGCACATGCTAAATGATGCCATCTTTGCAGATGAACTGGGCAGGCAGCCCACATTCCGTATAATATGGCCCACAGTTCTTAATCTTCGATTAATTTCTCGTAGCTTAAAGGACGTAACTTGTTATTTATTACATCGTTTGTTAAAACGAAGGGATAAGGCCCAAGACTGCGTGAGTCGTGAAGGTGGCAGAGTTCAAGCAAGCGGCCGCGCGTTCAGGGCGACCCGTTTACACTTTGCGCTGGAGTGCGGAGGAGACAAGGGCATGCCGGAGATAAGGACCACTGGAGATAAAGCAGCAAAGCTAATTAGCCGATGGAAACTGGACTGGCTCCATATCCGTATCTGGCATGGCAGCTGCCTCGGGATGAGGGGGGCCCCTAGGTGAGACAGAAGGTGTCAGGTGCAGCGGGATGGCTGTGGAAGCTTAAAGGAGCCCCAGACGTTTAGGCTCTGGAAGGACGGAAAGATGGAAAGAATGAAAAGAAAAGGAGAGAAGCAAACAAAAAAAGAGAGTGGAAGTAACATGTTTGAATAGTTTTTTTTGTTTTTTGTTACCTAATGGATGCCCTGAGAGACAGTCCCCACCCCCCTCCACAGAGACACACGTACAATGGCTATCACTTAACACTCTGACAACATCCCACAAACAACACAGCCCTTGTTTAATTCATTTCTTTTTTCTCATTTATTTATTTTTTTTCTTTCAGGTGTCCGTGCCTTTAACAAAGAACAAATAAATTGCTCAAAAAGTCTTTGCAGTTGTGGTAATACAATGTCCAAAGCGCAGTGTTATAAGCCTATGGGAACATAAAGCGTGACATCAATGCCTCTGAATCAAGCAGATACATTTCAAAGAGCACGTTCAGCCGTATTTTCTCATGAATCTGGCACTGATGTTTCAGGTTTGGGGGGGGACAAGCCCCCACATACCTGTAATGAGTAAGTGGTTATATAACGCACCTGGGATCAGTGATGTTTGTGTCCAATTTATTTATATTAGTTGAAGAGCAAAAAGCTTTTTTTTTTTTTTGCTTGGTTCGCCCATTATATCCTGTATGGGCGAAAATAAAATTTCCATCTTCTGTATTTCTAATACCTGTGTTCTCTGGACATGTCCACTGTGCCATGGATTCAAGCTACAAATATATTCAATCGGCCCGAGTGCTCGTCTCTAAAAGACTGCCTGACAAATTACTGTAACCATCCAACCGTAGCCATATAGGTAAGAGAAATCTATGCAATTCATAATGATAAATTTTGATGTTAAACAACCAAAAACAAGTAAGATTATTTATTGTGGTGGTTTTACTGTGATTAATATAAGTCAGTGCATACTGTGATGTTTCTTTAAATTTTATATGGAAGAAACATGAGCCACATAAATACCTAAAATTTGTATGAGGAGTTCAGCATAGAAAAGAATGTACCTGATAACACCCTTATTTACTAATTATGAGGATGATGAGTATGACCTAACTGAAAAAGCTTAATGTGTCCACTGGGACAAAACACTACACACAACAAAAACACTGTCTGAACTGAACTTCAAAAGCACACAAAAATGCATAATTTACAATTAAAACATGCTGTGGGCTTCCAGCTATACTTGATCTCCCTATATTTTAATTTTTCAGAAGACCTTACTTCATCACTAGACCTTGACGTCAAGCTCAGTAGAGAAAAGTTCTGACTACCCAGGGTCCCACCATATCATTGGCGATTTGGGCACATCTAGCAATCCGAAAGGCATGAATCCGAGAGTGAAGAACCTTTGCTTCACAGCGAAATCCATCCAAGCCATCCAGGCGCCTTCAGCAAATGGCTGTGTGCATGGAGGCTCCTGGGTCGGGTGCAGCTGGCAGACCATCAGCTACGGCAGTCCAGGAACCAACGAGTAAGAGCTTGCCAACAAAGACGATCAATTCATTCGGGGAAACGAATCCTTCCTGCCCTGGCGGCATGTAATACAGTAAAGGTTACAGGTCCTTATCTGTGTCTCTGGGCTTTCAGCACAGCGGCGGGCTGACGTGCTGGAACACACAGCTGAATGTTAACATTGTGTTTCCATTCCAGCTCCCTGTTCCCGCTCCCGGCCATGTGCGATCTGAGTTTGCATTTCATATGCATGATGTGTGGGTTTCCTCTGGCTTCTCCAGTTTCCCCCCGCGGCCCGAAAGACTTGTGGGTAGGTAAGCACACCGACATCTCAGAATTGCTCTTAGCAAGTGGCAGAGTGTGTGAGTTTCTAATGGCTTGGTATCACATCCAGAGTGTCCTCTGACCTGTGCCCTAAAGCTCCTGGGATAGGCTCAGTGTGACTTTGTACTGGTTAAGTGCAAAGGTAAGATGGATGGATGGATGGATGGATGTATGGATAAGAATCAGAACTAGAATCAAGTTTATTGCCAAGTACGTTCTCACACAGAAAGAACTTGCTTAGGTGGCTGGTGCTAGAACAGTTAAATAAAAGAAATTTAAAATAGACAAAGTGGTAATATAAATAGAATATAGAAAAAATAAAATATATACAATTTGAACAAATAGACATATTTAAAGAGTATATACATGGGTTGTTTATAAAACCAAGCTAAGCAGGATGTTCAGAAGTTTGAAGAAATAGGTCACGGGAAAGATGGAGAGTTATGACATGAATCCTTGAGAAGAAGAGAATACGTGCAATGGGTTAAATGAATGAACATGCAGTACAGTAGAGTAAGAGTTCATGGCATGAAGGTGCATGACATGACCATGAAACGTGCAAAATCACAGTACAGAGAGGAAGTGTTTAATGTTACAGATTGGGAGCGTGAGTTTAGACTCAGTGAGGGACTCTGGCCTTATTGATGAGGCCAGTTACAGTGGGGAAAAAGTTGGCCTTATGATGTGAGGTTTTGGTTCTAATGGAACGCAACCGTCGTAACAGAGGGGAGTGTCTCGAAACGTTTGTGTCCCGGGTGAGAGGGGTTGGCCCCAATCCTTTCTGCCCTCCTCATGGTCATGGATAGATGGACAGATGGATGGATGGATGAACAGATGGATGGATGGATGAATGAATGAATGAATGAATTTCCTGATGTGCGAGTGGTGTTAATAGGATGATGCTCCCCTGTTCTGCCATATTGATACTACCTGAATGGACACACCTCATGCCTGGCCTTGCTGTGTTCAAGTCATGAAGGAAATGTGGTTTGAAATTCTGAGCTATTTCTCCAATTAGATCTTTAGAGTATTACACATTGTAAGAGAGAGATCTGAAACACACAAACGTAATCAGAGATTAGCCTCAGTAGATGACTTGGGACTGTGGGATTTGAGATAATACCAGTCTTAGCGAACGTTGCTAAAATAATTGGATTTTGACAAGCAAGCTATCATAATGCCAATAATTTCATTACTTCACCACTTTTGCATTTCATTTCCCAAAGGCACCATATGATATGCAGAAACTTGATTACATTTTTAGTTTGCCATTTAGCCCTGAGTTTTTTTCCTATTGTTGTTATTTTTGTTGTTTTTGATTAGGGTAGCCGGATCGATAATCTTCATTTTCGAATTGTAATCTGGGTGACAGCAGAACAGCCGCGCAGGCGGTGAAAATGAACGAGTCGAGTGTAATGGAAAAATCTATTCCACACTCTTTTGTTGTTTACTCCATGTGGAGCATTATTTCATTTAGCGTACAGATTTTCTTGTCTTTTGTTGTTTTCGTCTGCCGCACTCGCAGTGGTGAATCCTCTTTAAAAACTGACATCATAAATGCTGTGTGTGTGTGTGTGTGTGTGTGTGTGTGTGTGTGTGGAAAGGTTGCATGATCTCTCCATTTTTGTACGGATTTCCGCTGGGTACTCCGGTTTCCTCCCCTACTGTGACTGGTGTGAATGTGTGTGTGTGAGACAGAGAGCGTGTGTTCTGTGATGGACTGGCATCCTATCCAGGGTGTCTCTTACCTTATGGCCTATGTTTCCCGTTACAGGCGTCTGTTTCACCACTACTGCATACTGGATAAGTGCTTATGGAAAATGAATGTATAGAGTAAGGGGTTCTTAGAGTTTAAAATGTCCATCGATTCCATTTTATCTGCAATATTATTATAGTGTAATTATCTAAAGCTTTTTTTTAACCAGTGAACTTCTGATTAATCCTCTGTGTGCCTTCGATTGTCCGATATTTCTTTAGAGTTAGTTATATTATTTACTTATACGTCCTCAGTATAAATTGCTTGGGAAACATCTAAATAGCTACTCAGGAAAGTGTAGCTGAGATCAGGTTGAATACAGATACGGTAGTTTGAAAATACAGGCGATGCTGAAATGTGCACTGCCTGAAAAACGGTACTTTTTCAGTTGAAAATATATATGCAGCTGTTTTGTCTGAAAGGCCTCGTTACTTTAGTATAATGATGGTAGAATTAGAGAAGGTAAGATTTCCATTTATTCATAATGAGCAACAAGTGTCACAATGAATTTAAAAATAGCGGGTGGGATGCTGACAATCGAAACGAAGAAGAGGACGTTAGGTCATCACGTGCGTGATTGACCACGGACCGTCTCGCTCAAACCGACAGACTGGTTCAGTCATGAGCACACTCGGGTTAGCGCACCGGTGTCCTGTGTGTTAGCTTGACTGGATGCTTGCGAGTGAGTTCACACCCCAGCTGAAGGACCAACATCGCTAGTGTCCTGGGGGACGTGATTCTAATATACATGCTAATGTGAGCTACAACCCTTCGTGAATCGACTGTGGGATGTGCGAGTGCTCAATGGAAATGCTTTCATTTTATAGTAGACACTTTCTACTTAAACGACTGCCGGCTGCAGGAATATTGATGTTACGTATGGTACGGCACCATTCACAAACCTCAACTGCAGCTTTGTATTTTGATGAAGAACCCTGTCGAGAATGTCATGGCTGCATAACATGAATGTATAGCAGACACACACACACACACACACACACACACACACACACACACACACACACACACACAGTTTATTACATGGAGAACAATGACAGGGGGGCCGGGCGTTCCTGGAGTGTAGACAAATCCACCTGGAAGATCTATTTCCTCAGAGGTCAGATTGTGAATGGGATGAGCTTAGACACCAGATGGGAGGAATCAGTGTTAACTCTTCCGTAATGGAGATCCAAAAAAATAAAATGAAAGCGCTTGTTCTCCTCCAGCACACAATGTACCACAGGAAATATGCCGGACCATCTCAGAGATGGGGTCGTGACCTTAAACGAGCCTCCCGTTTCATTCCATTATCATTAATTATTTAAAGAAACCTACCAGTGCCTTTAGCCACATGGGCAGCTCTACCAAGAAGGGAAAGAGATTTTTGACTGACGACATGCGCTATCAGCAGCAATACAACTGAATCATTTCACAAAAATAAAACCCACGTCGGGAATGATCGATAAACCAAACTCTCAATGACAAAAAAGTTTCTGCCACTGATTGGTATTACGTCTCTATAAATATAAGTACATCATAGCCAGTCATGTCACCGCGAAAATGGTCGAAATGTAAAGAAATAGTAGAAGTACATGAAGATCTAAGAGGAATTAAGGACCATTTAGTAGGAGATCATTCAGAAATATATGGGATCATGTGGTTGATAAGTGCATTTCTCGTGTATTTTTTATACTAATTGTCCCCTAGAAGGGTCCGTGATTCACCGAGTAATTAGTGAATCGATGAAGACTGCCTTGCACAGTTAATCAATCCTTCGGGCCAGACCTGATGTCAATAAAAAGGCATTAAAGAAGCAGGGGGCTTGTCTGTTGTGATTTTACAGGCATCTCGGTCACAGTCCCCTGATGTTGGTGTGATTTGGCTGGGTGTGACAAAGGCGGATGATTTCATCTTCAGGGGATGAATGATCTCCATGTTTGTGTCTGTTACTTTGCTCGTCTGAAGTTCTTAATTATCAGTGACAAGCCTGTGGTCAATGCAGCTAACGGACCATTGCTGTCGGTGATGTGCCACCGCTGCCAACCTCCATCTGCCAGTCTGCTCTTGATGATCCCCATGATTGCTGAAAACAAGCTGTCATGTGATATAACCAGCCCAGAAAAGCGCCTCCCAAACAATGTCCCTTGACTGTCTTAATGTTCGCCTGTGTCATTGCAGTGACTGATTACATGTGAGACATTATATGACCCACTCATGTCTCTTATGGCTAATCCAATTAGTAGGCTGGTGCTAGGAAAGGATTAGGCTAAACTGCCAGCCCTCGTGCAGATTTTAGTGAAACTGGTTGTAATTTAGTGTCGCCAAAATCATCTGACGGGCGTCAATGTAGAGTAACACTTCTGAGGATTTCACGATGTCGGGTGACAAGAAACCATGCTGAGTGGTCCAAAGGCACCTGGGTGCCTGAAATAATCTGTGGCAAGTAATGGGTGGGCAGTGCAATCGAAACAGTTTGGTAATAATCCAGTTTATCGAAACCCACCTCTGCCTCCAGTAGTGAGGAACGGAAGAAGAGAAAGAAAAAATGTGGTTGAAAACAACTGTTTACTTATCATTCACTCATTAATAAATACTTTTAACAAGAAGATGTATTACATGTTTAGCACGCTGTCTATACACACAGAGACGGGTCAAAGTACATAGCTCCTCACTACTACTTTTCAAATACTGCTCAGGCTGGTAGAGGTCCAGATAAATATAAATATACTGTGTGTTTTGAAGCTCATTGAGAAGGTGAGAATCTCCAATGACGCTGTTTCCACCTTTGGCGTTGCCTGGTTCCCATAGCTTAGCAGAGTTGGTCTTCAGCTCAAACTAATCCTCTTGTTCAATAAGTTTTGTTGATGATCCTCAGTTGGGGCCACAACTCTTACTGAAGCATGGGGAGAAAAAAAAAAAAGCATGCTTTAATGATTCTTTTGTCATTGGGCTATGACATTGCTATTAGCTTTCAGCTTTATCCTGTTCAGCTGTGACCCAGAAGACTGTCATTCTGCTAGAGAGATTACCGTTCAGAAGAATTTCTGATCGCTTTCTGTCCTGCATGCTTCGGGGACACAAATGAAGTGAGAAAGCCCCTTCACTCCTCAATAGCCCTGCTTTCAGTGTTTTCTGAGGAAGAAAATTGCAAATTATTCATGAATGGCAGAGACACATTTTGTTTCAATTAAAAGTGGGGGACGGACAATGATTTGCCTACTCTTGTCTCGCCTTGTGGACTCAGAGAATTAACTTCAGGAATGAATTTCTCACCTCTCAGCTCTAAGCTCGTTGAAAGAACCCCAGCTAATTAAACTATATTAAAAAATATCTTCATAGCTGGAGAAAGGACATCTTGCCGTGTGAATTAGACTTGGCTTTAAATGTGATGGTAATGTCAGGTTCTCTTGATTGCAGCAAATCCCTTCATGTTTGTCAGTGGAGTCTTTGTGTTCATAAGACATATTTCCAATAAAGTCAAAGATGTACATAATTACAACAGCTTCAAAGCAGGTCAAAATCTTAAAAAGCTCGATCTGCCCCTATACTATATACCAACTCCATAAATTTCCAAAAACTCAGTGTACTGTACCACAATACACGAGAAATTTATTGTTGTATTTTAAAAATTCAAGAATTACATGGAATTCATGGAAACTCCACAGTTATATAAGAAAGAAACAGGCCAAATTATCCACGAATAGTCATGCATTTTCTTCAAATTATCAATGTAATTAATGACAGATTTTAGCATAATAAAACATGCACCTTGTGGTTGGAACGCAGGAATAAAAGGAAGGCGGATATTCTATTAAACACATGTCGAAAAGTAGGTTAATAATCAAGAATGTAAAGTTTTAACAAAAAGGTTACGTCCTCGCTTACATTCCAGAACAATACACTTAAACCTTATCTGATCGGTAAAATGTCCAGCGTATATTTTGTTTCGGATGAAGCTGTGGAGTTGATATTTGTGACCGTAGCCGAGGTTTTAAACTTCTGAGTTCACTGGAGCGGTATTAAGTGTCTTGATAATCAATTTGATGACTAGCTCACCGTCCCTACCTTCTGGTGACTTTTCCATGTGGCTTGATCTATGGGAATCTCCACAGGTGATGTGTGTCCTGACCTTCTGACAGGTCCAGAGTCACCCTTTACAGCTGGCTTGAGCTCTTTTTTTTTTCCCAGTTCTGCAAATGAATTACCATTTCTGAAGAAGGCCTTTCATGTGAAGTATAGTTTAAGACTTGCACACTGCACTGCATTCGTTGGCAAAATAGTGCTGCTCAGTACACAAGTTACAGGAGTCCATTCTGGTTTTTGCTAACAATTTTTTTTGTCTGATTAATAAAAAGAACCAAGGAAAATCGACCGTGATATTGTGTGATATTGGGCACAAATGCTTTGGGGAGTGGGCTAGGGGGGGTCAGAGGATAAGATCCCCCACTCATCTGTTACTAATCAGGTACTAATTAGCAGTGATTTAAAGCAGAGATTCCTCCAGGTAGTGAGGAGCAGGCAAACTGATTACTTCAGTCCTTGTGGTTTTCACATTGCTCGTCCTTGTTTTAGAGCCAAAACGGAGGATTTTACAGTTTGTCTAGTCTGTTAAATCAGTTTTATTTAAGTTCCCACATTCCACCCTCCAGTCTCTATGTCCCAAGTAACAAGTTTTAAATAGATATTGACTTTTTAGTTCGTATGTATGTGACTTATGAGACAGATTTTGAATAAATTCAGTTGGGGAGGATGTTTGCCAGTGAAACACATCACAAGTAAGTCCTTCTGAGAAGGACCTTGGGAGACGTCGAATCAGCATTGAGTATTTGTAATCTTTATTACAGCCCTCAATGCATGTGGTCTGAATATGTCTTTCTATTTGTGTAATATAAGATTTGTGTACAGTTTGGTTGCCATGGTACCCAATCCCTTCAAGTTAGCTCTGACACTGATGATGACCTTGGTAAAAATATATTATTTATTAAAGCTGTGGGTTCATGCTTGTTGTTACCATGGAGCTGAAGGCAAATCATGCAAAGAGGCCTTAGAGTCAGAGGTCTGATCGCCAAGGTGGTTTATTGTGGGGTGTACTGTATGTAAACAAGCAGCAGTGCAGAAAAATATATACAGTGAGATCGCAGATAGAACTCTGTAAAAAATGGGCATGTAACATAGGCAGATATTTAGATAAATGTTAACAGGGTATGCTCCCAATCCAGCACTAAATCTGGGAGTCCTTAAGTGCTTGAATGGTTGATCTCTGTTTGAGGTAACAGAAAAGGAACACCATGGAACAAATAAAAAATTATGATATATTACCCCCCCCCCCCCACTTACCCCAGAATGGCAAAATTCGATACAAACACATCCCCTCTTTTATCAGCCGTATCTGTCCACTTTGAAAATCCTTCCACAGCTTTCTGCATGTGCAAAGTCCCACCAAGACACCGTACCAGCCAGCTTCAAACTTCTAATAATAGGCATATTGTTAGATTAAACTTTTGCATTTTCAATCAGTTTGCCGTTGTTCACAGTTACAGAGGCTTCTAAGTAGAAGTTTCTAAACGTAGCATATAATACAAAGTTATCCACGGGATTTAATTAACACATGGCTCAAATACTGATCACAGATTTGTAGATTCTTCCACTGTTTTTTAGTTATTTATGATGACAAAAATATAAGGAAAGAGGATGAAAATGTCTTTTGGTACTTTAAACGTAGGTATTGAGTATTGTCGTTACTTCACAGCGTGACGGCGCTGCGTAGCCAAACAGCCGCCTTCTCCACAGTTAAGTTTTCCTTGAGCTGGAAAGTTACTGTGAGACGTTAAACCCAGCAATCTGAAGTCCTCGCTTCTAATCAGATAAACGTGATTCACTTGAAACTGCTCAGGAAAATTACACAGGGGGCTCAGATGGATTGGAAACCGTCAAAGATTCCATGATGCAAATAATGTGAATGTGGAGGTTGGGGAAAACCAAATTTTCTCCATCTCTGAGATGTAAATATGAATGAAAGACATCTTTGGGGGGTCTGTATATCTGTTGTTGTTGTTGTTGTTTAGTCAGGCAGTCGTGTCCGACTCTTCGCGACTCCATGGACCACAGCACGCCAGGCCACCCTGTCCTCCACCGCCTCTCGGAGC
>JAACJT020000092.1:586496-628171 GCA_009936485.2 Gymnarchus niloticus | reverse complement strand
ATCAATTACAGCAGGGCCGAGCAGATTCTGGCAATAATCTGTGGCAGTGGTACTACTTTGGATTATCTTTCTGATGTCAGTAATTTTATCATTAAAGAAAGCCAAAAAGTCATTGCTTTTGAGAGAGGTTGGAATCTGTGGGTATACCTCAGGGCCTACATGCTAATACCCTAGGATCGGTATTGAATGCTTAATGAGGAGATATTTTTTGCATTTTAAACAGACACAAGTAATTTCTAATTAAGTTTGTGTTCTGTCACACCGCTACAGATCAGCACAGTATTGTATCATAGTGTAAAGAATTGCATTGACCTCTGTTGAATCATCGGTGTTTCAGAACGTGCAGCTTCGTTTGTTATACTGTGATATATTCTGTAAAGTTTATTTTTTGTGCTTGAAGGGAGATCTTCTTACTTAATATCAAGGAAACAATACTGTGAACCAAAATCATAAATAAAAAATCTCATCTTTAGATAAACAAAAAAACATTGCCAAGAATAATATGCACAGGATGTTTTCATCTAGACAATCACAAAAATGGGATAACATTTTATTTGAATGTATTGTTATATTTATGTTTTACTTTGAAAAAAAATGTATTGCGTATATATTTTAGTGCAAGCTTAAAAGCTGAGGTCATTTTCTCTGTAAGCCTAGGAAAACAGAAAGTAGACACTGAAGAGAAACCAAAATGTCTTTGAACATCACATCAAAAGGAAACAATTAAGGTACTGAAACAGGAGAAGGTGGCCTTTTTTCACATTTGATGTGTGTTTTTCTTGCTTTCCCAGAATCTGATATCTTATGACTCACAGGCTGTGACAGAATTTTAGCCGCCATGAACAGAAGTGTCAATTGTGAATGGTCAAGATCACATGGTTAGCAAATGGTCAGAATGTTTGTATCTGCACGTAAGCCATAATCCTTATTCAGGTCAGAAACAAGCACTTTAAATTGTCATTCTTTATATCATAATCAGCACTGAGCAGACTGGGTAGATCTAGCTTACTGCTCCTGAGAGCCATAAATTACTGTAAAAAGTTTCCCGGAATGACATTGAGTCCTTCCGCTGTAACACATACGAGAATGGTTACTGGATGCAGCTGGTTGATGGGTTTCATTTAATCCAAAATACGATTATTATAATAGCTGTAATATACTCTGACTACATCCCATTATTACCTAACCAGTCAGCAGCAGAGGAGATGTAAAGTAACCTTGTGAAATCTATGCATGTCTACGCGAAGCGTTTGGACCAGTACAGGCTGTGGCCTTTCTGACAGATGGCTCCTGTAGGGATCGTAATGAACAAGCTACCATTGATGTCACGGCCTTTTTTATTTTTGCTGCAGAGGAATTCTAACAAAGTAAATATATTTTACACAGGCAGCACACATAATGTAAAAAGTCGGTCTTATTTATTCAGAAATCCAGGGCACGGTCGCAGTAACTGGCTCACCCTTATTGAACGTGTTATCGTGATGTGAAAATGAAATACACCCACTTTACACTCTGTGGTTTTACATATTAAGACGTCTGGAATTCATCTAGTCATCACCAAGTCCGAATTGTTCCTAAACATAACATCGGTAACGTTTTTGACATATATTTAGATTCCGTATTACGACACCATGCAACCAAAACAGGAGACCAAGATGCAGAATTCATGGGGAGTTGCTCTTTTCTTAATGCTGAAAGCCACAGCAGCAAGACACGATGGGGAAAATGGCGATAAGAGGAAGAGAGATATTTACATCACAGTTAAAATGGTTATGGGAAATAAACCCAAGACAAGACTGAACTAGACACGAATCAACTGTAAGTAATTAAACAAAATTAGAGGGGGAGACACAAAACACCTGAAAAGTCACAATAACAATGGAATTATCTAAATGCAAATTAGTTGCAAGCTGATGACAGCGTCATGCAGATGTCACCAAGCCACGACACCCTACCTAATAAAATATATTCACGTTTTCTAAACTTCCGATTGAGTACAAGGTAATGGTGAGCCGTGAGCTTATCCCCGGAAGCACAGGGCATATTTTGCTCATTTGCAAAAACAAATAATAATAAATTCATAGATAAAAAAGACTTGTTCATCTATGGGATTCTTTGAGAGAGCAGTCTGCAGTATCAGCACCAGATAACAAAGGCGCTGAGACGGAGGGCTTATTTGAAACTCTGCTAGACACTCATGCCTGTACTGATACTGTTTTATCTTTTATATTATTCAGTCCCTTAGAAAAAACTCTCAGAAAACAGCTTACTTACAGCAGGCCAGAAGATTACAGCAGTGGGGTCCCACCTTGAAGTCCACTCGGTGAGCTTTCTGCCATGTTCGGTTCTCTAATCACCGTGCTGGGGAACCCTCAGCCTCACATTTGCGGTGGCTTAGAACCGATCCCTCGGCTTCTCACTATGCTGTGCTGATAAATGTTCTCCCGTTTCGTTTACTGGGGAACGCGGTTGTTCTAGTGGGATGTGCTTATTGAAAGAAGTGCCACTGATACCACCAACACACACTAGAGATTCGGACCAACGTAAGAAAAAACCTACCCTTCACCTTACATTCCTCTGCACTCATACACAGACGAACTTGGCAATGAGTCGGATTGCACTGGATAATTGCGACTTCTGGTATGCCTACGGTGGAATATCACCTTAACACCCACTCAATCTGCTAACACTCACTGGAAAATAGAGAAACAAAAAGGCTATGATCAAGTATATAATCACCCAGCTGACATTCAGGAGTTTCGTGGGGATCCTGGATAATCTTTTCTCTCTTGGTTTACAGACACAGAAAATAGGTGGTGACTTTGTAAAATTTTGTAAAATTGTTTTGAAAGTGAATACATTTTAGACTAAGTCTAGAAGCTGCGAAGTCAGAATTGTTTCTAAATCCTTTGTATAAACGAAAGTTTTTGCTGGACCTCTCAGTAAATTTCATCCTGTCTTTGTCTGTCAGAGGTAATAACATTTATCGGTTCTGTCACGTGAATGATGTTGTGTAGCAGAGAAAGTTACTGTTACTATGCTTTAGTGCGAGATTGGCTTCGTATGCTTTGTGCGAGTGCGATGCGGTTCGTGAAGTACGTTCTTATGATCAGTAAGACTCATAATGTACAGCCGTCGTTTGCACAATGTAAGGTAATTTCTTGTACTTGGGTGATATGACTCACCCAAGGCTTTTAGACTCCTTGAGCCTGAATGTCGGCATTTTCTAATTTAAAGGCATCAACTGAGGGTCTTTCATTTTTGAAAAAGCATATTTGTGAAGGGATGCTTGTGCCAGCAGAGGACAGAACTACCGAATTAACCACATTCTTCCTGGCCCATGCTTACTTTTTCTGCCTTCTCCTGAATCCTGCCCTAATTTAACACGTTTTTGTGCTGTGCCAGCATTTTGCTCTACGCTGTGCCATTTGGTTCTTAGCCCACAGGAGTTATCGTTCAGAGATTAGTGATGCACAGTAAATGCAAACA
Source organism: Gymnarchus niloticus (assembly GCA_009936485.2). Taxonomy (NCBI): domain Eukaryota; kingdom Metazoa; phylum Chordata; class Actinopteri; order Osteoglossiformes; family Gymnarchidae; genus Gymnarchus; species Gymnarchus niloticus. Next base: position 624,682 of record JAACJT020000092.1, on the reverse strand, counting down.
GTCTATTGACGAGCTGATTTATGCTCTCTGATCCTCTGATATAACCAGAGCTATCACCGTTATCGTGTGAGATTTTGTAAACTATTTGATATAAAAATGGGGATGGCACATGACTCTTCCTCTAGCTAGGGCTAAATGTCAAATTAGCGAAGAAACAGTGTTGGCACTAAAACTTCTTAAACATACATGCAGGCATGCCAGCCTGGCTCTTTCATACACACTAATACACACTGGAATTACAGTCAGCACCAGAGTTTGGACATAACAAGAGGAATTTTCCAAAAAAGTGTAAATGTGCAGGCAAAAACCGTTAGAGGAAAAAATCGTAAGGTCCCTTTGCTATGGTAAACAAATTATTGAGCCAGTAGGGTTCTTTCAGTGTGTTTTATATATGCAACCATTTAATCATGTGACATTTTTATCCACCTCTAAATAATGTTTTTGCTCTTTATACTATTTTACTCAAAAATGCACTTTCAGTATAATAAGGAGTTCATATAGTGGAGCCTAACCATGCTATCCTGTATGTAAAGTTCTCTATGGACTATACATGACTTTAGACTGATAGTTATGGATGGGACAAATAGGGCTTTAATCCCGTGGTGGATGGGAGTATACATTGGTAGTTCGGGATACTCCCACCCACCACTGGTTTTGAAGCCTCATTTAGCTCTAGTATTGATGGGTAGCTCAGGATACTCCCACCCACCACTGGTTTTGAAGCCTCATTTAGCTCTAGTATCGATGGGTAGTTCAGGATACTCCCACCCGCCACTGGTTTTGAAGCCTCATTTAGTTCCAGCATCAATGGGTAGTTCAGGATACTCCCACCCACCACTGGTTTTGAAGCCTCATTTGTCCTATCTCTAGCGATAGTTGCATTCAAGTTACTCGTTGTTTTGGCTTGCATGGTTATCCAATACACAGCCAGTGCAGTAACACTCACACACCCACACACACACAGACGCACACACGTTCGTTCATGTTGACATGTTTTACATGTGTTTCTCCAGACGTAGTTTTTGTCAGTTTTCATTGCAAAACATCCTGTTTTCAATTAGCTCTCGTGGTAGTTGGATTGAAACATAAAGTTCTTAAGGAAACGTAAAGTTGACCCAGATAAGCATATCTTAAGCCCTCGCTATCTTCAGCCATGACAGGGACATTGCATTCATTTCTCCTGGGTGAAGAATGAGAGAGAAAAGGAAGAAACTGAATCTTTACTCAACACCTTCGAATTACAGATAATGACTGAACACTAAGGTTTATCTGCTGGATCTAACTGGTGTGGTGTTCTGGGGGTGCCATGCCCCCCGATCACTCGATCCTCAGTGCCAGAGCCCATGGCTCCCCTTAATTAGGGCCTGCATTCAACAAAACCTGTGTGCAACGTGGGAGGAGACACTGCTGGAACAGGTCAGCAATCAGCCACTTTGGAGGATAAAACAGCTGGAGCAAGCCAGAGAGGGGGAAGACAACTTTGGGCCCACGTAGGACAACCCACTGGGGCAGGCTGGACATAGGCTGCAATTTAGGCAACTGCACCTGCCAAGGGGAACAACCGTCTCCTAGAGCCATGCCGTGCTGCTTGGTCTTGCCCTAACGTCCACCTGCCCTGTATGTGGTGTTTGTCCTGCTTTGATGAAACACGATTTCTTCTGGGATTTGTAACCACATCTCTTGTGGTCCGTGTCCATCCCATGACATTAGCCAAAGAGACACATTATTTTTGCCTGGAGGTTAACTCCTTGGTGTTTCAGTAGATCTGGATGTTGCTTATATGTTAGATGAATGTCTAAGGTGATGCAAACAATTCACACCAGCAAACACTACTTAACTAAAAAAACAAGTCCTTTGTAAACCAAAGAGAGAATCTGCATCAAAATTCCTGGTTTTGTTGCTTGGAAGAAAAAAATGTGCAAAAAGCACCATAATATCTAGCAGGATCAGACAGAATAAGTCCAGAGGGACCACATGTGGGACCCTAACATATCACTCCTTACACGTGTGAGGTGTAAACCTATTTCAAGGATTTCTTCCTCGCTTATTAATTTCTAGTTGTCTGAAAAAGACAAGAAATAAATGGGTTCTTCATATAGAACTAGGTTCTTCATATAGAACATGTTGAGACTTCCTGATTCGTCTAAGGCACTAAGTCTCTCTAGGGTCATGGGGCCACGAGGTACGGATAGCAAAGAGGCAGTTGCTAGTTAAGAACAAAAAAAAGGAACAAAGACCAGGGTTTGCCCCGAATATATGGGAAGGAAGTCAAAGATGGCATAGACAAGGCTAGAACCAAGGGCATAAGACACACAAATGGACATAACTAGGGCATTACCAGACTGGGAACTTGGGACAAGATATAGGCACAGTGGACAACCCTAACCAAACTACACCAACCAAACAACAAACTGAACATAACAGAATAAACAACCTACCCAAACAAGAGGAAAACCTAGACTTAAGTAACAAAAGAACCATGTGAGACACATGAAGGCATGGGCAGTCAAGCTTGAGGAATCATGAACACAATCAAAACCCCGGTCTGGACTATGGGAACGCTGGAGCACTGGTTGTAGATGTCACAAAATCACTGAAATCAAAATCAGCCCTAGTTAGGCAGACAGAGAACATCCCTTTTTAATCGTCGCTTGTTCATGCAAATGCTTTCGATTTTTACATTCAGTACAGCAGGCACCATATCATAGAAGAGGAAAGAGCTAATGGAATCGGAGAGCACAGGTGTATCAGCAAAAGCCCTAAAATCCATTGACAGTAAACTTTGATGCTGTTTTCTGGTCTCAGTTCTGCTTCATCTGAGATACTCACAGCCTAGTAACATTCAGGAAAATAATAAATACAGCAGTAAAGCAATTTTTCCAAATCTGTCAATGTATTAGTTGGGGAAAATAACAGAGACAAAGAAATCTTGTTTTTTATATAAATAAACGTGTTACCACAGCTCTTGGAAAGTTTACCTTTATATAGACTGTCTGTTAGGAACAGACTGGTATGAGTGATGGCAGGAGGAAATTCAGATACTTTCCCCTTTTCTTCTTATGATGACCGCTGGTGGCATTCATGTGAAAACTCCCAAGAGATTATAATCCCCCTTGATGTCTGGTGCAGGTACAGATGCTTAGTCAACTGTACATAAAAATTAGATGATACAATGTAAAAAAAAAATGGTGATAGACTAACTACGTTGGAAAGTCACACGTAAATTTACGTCAGGGTTTATTATCTTGCTAAGATCTTCGCAAACCTCGTTACTGTAATTTTTGTTACCATGGTTTTTATCTATTTTTAGAAGCAGCTTTTGCATCAGTCTGAAAATTTCTGGTAAAATCAATGGTCTCTTAAGGCCAGTAGCATCGGCAGGATCTGAGGGGCTTTAAGGCGATCCAAATTGTGCCACTGAAGAAGACTGTTCTGCAATTAATACATGCATGAATGAGTCCTCGAATATCCTTTAATGAGATGAATGTTGCTAATTAAAAATAATTTCTAAGGTGGAAAAGATACTCCAGAGATTAGTGATACATGCTTTAAAGTGAAGATTTTAGTCAAAACCACTCCAAAGCCATTAATGAGTGCATTTGATGCTAATGTCTAAGGCGTCTGGATTCAGAGTGGATTGTACCACTGTGGCTTGTGGTTAGCTTATCTAAACATTATATACCTTTGAATTTTTGAATTTGTGATCTTAATTTTGCTAATATGTAAAACCTGGATAAAGCCGTATACAGTATATACAAAATGGAAGATTCATTCCTTAACAGAACACACTCAGGCTAGTTTATTTGGTATTGGACTTAACCAATAAAGTATACAATGGTTAGACAAATAATGTATAACACCCTACTGAAAATCAATTCAATGTACATAGGAATATACAGAAAGAATTTGTTTTTTGTATCAACATCATGGAATTTTTGGCAGATTTTTATCGATTTTGCTCTAACTGCTTCGTGCTAAACTCTGTCGAGGGCAATACGTAGATCAGGATGTCCTGATTAACAAAAATACTGTAGAATATTACAGACATGATTGTTGATTATTATAAAGTAAACTAATATGGACATAACATTTAGGTACAGAGAGCTTAGGTTTACTGAATACTTGGCACCACCTAGGATTTTGTGCTCTGTGTAACGAAGGAGTTCCTGGTTCAAGATGAGAGCGAGCAAGTTTAAGGATGCATTGGATGGATGACCAGGACCAAAACATAATCTGACATAACAGATTCATAACATAATCTGAGAGCACGGTTCAGAAACTAACCCTGGACAATGAAAATACCAAGCCCATATCACGTCCCGCAAACAGAAAATAAGAAAGTCCAGGAATCAACAGAAAAAGAGTAGGACAGAAGATCTCCTATCCAGCAATGAGCAAAATTAATATTTTAAAAAGGGCCTCATTTAGTCGTGATGGGACAAATGAGGCTTCAAAAACTGTGGTGGGTGGGACTGAATTAACCAATCTCCTGGCTCTAAATGAGGCTTCAAAGCCTGCCAATATCAATTGGTAGTTTGGGATACTGCAATGCTGTAATACTCTCAGTCATCATGAATTTTGAAGCCTCATTTAACACCAGCATTGATTGGCTAGTTCAGCATACTCCCACCTGCAACAAGTTTTGAAGCCTCATTCGTCCCATAAGTTTAATTCAGAGGAAATTCTTATGTCTCCCCTTAGTTAATGAAAGAATGCACAGCAGTTCAATTCAAGGTAATTTTGTTTTTATATTTCCTTTTACAATACAATTGTCCCAAGACACTTAACAGGAGTTTGTGGTAATCACTATGTACAACAGGTGTTTAATTGTAGGATTCATTTTATCCATTTAGCAAAAAGGTTTTTAACAACAAATTCAGTTTGAGCAAACTACCACCCATTTAGAAAGTTTGCTTTTAGTGCATCTGTGACCGCATTAACTAGAGACATTCTGGAAGGTAGTGAAGCATTTAAAAAAATGTTTTGAAGAAATAAAAATTGTTGACTGAACCAGGCTGTTGAAAAGATCTGCATTTGAGGAGGATAGATTTTGAATACCAATCCATTCAAATTCAAAGTACATCTCTAGCTCAGGGTTTGAGTATGGGTTTAGGCTATTTACTTAGTGGTAATGTTATATAATCAGTAATGGGAGGCCCTACTCAGCTACTCAAGTGAATACTCTCTATATTCAGGTATGCGAGTAGTGAATCATGATAATACACAAAATTGGGCAATAAAAGCTTTATCTGCTTTATTTTAGTTTACACTAAACATATCTTAATTGTAAATGCCGCATTGCGAATACTGAATGGCCAATATGCTTGCTTGTCTCCATGCCCTGTTTACCAAGGCCTTGCTGTGGGCACCTGCTCTGTGGTCTAATGTGGATTCCAGTCGAGACCAGACACGGGTTACGTTTCCAGTGTTGCAGGTGCCGGAGGCAGGTGCGCGTCATTTAAGCCCGTTTCCTGTTTGGAGTCTTTCCCCTGACAGCCCTTATAAGTGTACTTTTCCCTGGCACCGGGGCAGTCTGCTATTGTTCTGCACTAAAGCCCGTCACAGAAAACAAAAGTGCCTTATCGAGTGTGGGCTTCTGGAGGAGCAGGCAACATGCTAATAAGCAGTAAAAGGACTAAAATGTCCTCACAGGAGAAATATGCACTTGTTATCATTTTCGTTAGAAACGCGTCTGGCTGCCGTGTCATAACGAGCTCAGTAATGATAGAATATTTCATATCCCTTTCCTATACCTGCTTATTCAGGGCAGAGCCTCGTGTTTATGTACATTTTTTTTCTTTGCTTCTGCAGTTAAAAGAATGTGCAGTTCCATGTCACTAAATCCATGTCACTAGGTTACCTCTAGGGGAATTCCGTATACGGGGCCGTGCTCTGGGCTAGACGGGAGACCCAGGTAGGCCGTCCCGTCTCATGCTGCCTTCTCATGCTGTGTGTACTGTGGGAGTGGGAGATGCTCCAGTTTTATTGTCGGCTTGTACCGGATGAGTCGTGGCTGATTTGATATTTGCCTTTCTGAGAAGTTAACGAGCAAAGATTCTTCAATAATCTAAAGAATAAACGTGCAGAGTCTGTATTCCTAACCTGGATATTTACTGGATCAAATATCTTCTCAAGTTTGTGACGATGAAGCTTCCCATTATACTGAAACCTGAAATCAGTTTATAGTCAATTGTTGTCCTTTAGTACTCTGGAACCCTCCGCTCAAGCTACATTTTTTTGCCAATCTTGTGGATGAACTATGCTAAGAAAAAAATGAATCAGCAAGTAAATAACTAAATAAATTAGCAAATAGCCACCTTAAATGCTACCATTTTAAAACGGATTTTTTTATTATTTTTTTTTGGTTTAGTCATTTTGAGTAACTAAGCTCAAAATTACATAGGAGCCTATATCATCACATTCTGGGCTGTTTAAAATTCACAGCAAAGCACAGCTGTGTGAACTGTGGCGACTATTTGTACAACACTAACCACACCAGGGAGTTCCGGTGGTCCACTTCAGCACCACGGAAAGCAAGAGGAGTGCCGTTCAGAACCATGGACAGCGGCCGGAAAGATGGAGGTGGGGGGATCGGTATTTATCCTCCTCGTCAGGGCTGAGATAAAAGGAAGCCCCCCCAGTGTTTCAGGAGGTCATTCTGATGAGAGCTCTGGCTCAGTGACGGGGATTCTGTATGACCGGGATCCCTTTCGCCTCTCTTAATCCGGTGCCTGCCCTGTCCTGCTTGTACGTAAGAAACCTGGCATAGCTGACACTCTTACAGGGACTGGCCAAAATCTTCTTAGTGTGTCCTTTTAGCAGCCTGCTGAATAACCCATATACAGTCCTACCACACATATATACAGTACTGTGGAAAAGTCGTAGGTAGGGAAAGAAAATTCTGTGTAGATTATGTGTATGTTGGTGTAAAACTATGACTATCTTTCAAAACATCTCCTCGATTCACCTCAGATTTTTCAGTTACTGTCAAATGCACAAGAAGCCCGGTAACTTCCAAATGTCAGCAAACTGGGGACCTCAGCAATCAATTTATTTATTTTTTTCCCTGAGAAAATATACATTTACAACCCAGATAAATGGCCGTATTACTTTCTTTGTCTGCTGAAGACTTTACAGAACCATATACGCATACTGTACATGTTTGGCTTCCTGATCCTGACCCAAAAACTAAAAAAAAAAACTGATAAGAAAATGATGAAAAGCTGCAGTGAAGTTTCCATGGGTGAGAGTGTGATTTTGGCTAAATGCCTTTTGTCACGTGACCTGAGAATCTCAGGGTGTAATCTGAATAATGTGCATGCGTAATGAGCACTGAGGACAGTTGACTTGGATGGAGATGTATCACGCAGCTCGTGAAATCTGACCCACTGCTTACAAGAGTGGCATGAATGGAAAAATAAAAAAGCTGAGAGCGCGTCACCGGTACCAGAGGTAGGCCCGATGGCGGAGGCAAAAATTACTCCAGGGTACAATATAGAGATAAATGTCTTACAGGGCAGAAGAAAACCACAGGAGAACAATGTCTGAGCACTGGGCTTCAGAACTGGACAGGCTTTAATGGTCTGAGCAATGAAGCAATTGGCAGCAGGTGTGTGCTCAAATCTGGGCAGGTTACCCAGGAAAGGAGGGCGACTTCCTGTGGAGGGAGGATGTGATGCCACGGAGGGCTTAACAAGCAAGGAGGAAACCCTCATAAATTAATTAACACGTACTTTATCGTAATCCTCTCCATCCCACCACTTGCTAGGAAAAAAAAAAAAAAAACAGTAATTCCCTTTAATGTAGCTCAAACATCAATCGCTTCTCAATTGAAGACCCCCGCCCCCCCCCAGCTACCCCATGTTTCCTAGTTTTCCTCGGCTGCTGCGTGTGTGCGCTTCGCAGAAAACAGGTGTACTATCAGTCATGTCATGCCGACCGCCGTCTCCCTCTCGACACACAGCGTGGGCGAAGAACTGGGGCATCTACTAATCAGGAGACCTCCCTCGGTGTGAACAGCATCCCCGTGTAATAAGAGAGACGTCAGAGTGAAAATTGAAATGTCTGCCCGATGAAGGGGGCTCTCCTATTTTTAGAATGCATATCAGTCTCAGGGAGGGGAATTCTTTAACATTTTCATTCCATTAGTCTTTTATTTATGTGGGGTTTGCACCACTATGCTACTACTAATGTTCTAATTAGGGACTGTGCTCTTAATATTGAATAAAAAAGGCTACGCTCCTTTAGCAGACATGCTGACTCACATACTGAAAAACTGATATCAAAAATATGTTTAACCAATTAGGGTGTAAAAAAAGCTTAAATAATGACATTTAATTATGAATTTCTCTTCATCCTCTTTCTGTTTTTGCTTAAACATTTAACCAGAAGATAAGCAGCAAAAAATATGTAAATCTTGAGAAAACAAAGTCAGAAAAGAAGATTGTCGAGATTTACCCACAATACAAATAACTCCAAAAATAAACATTTCGAGTCAGAATGGTCATGTGCTTTGTGGATTGTTTGTCATAAACTTTTGCTAGAGTCATCAAATAAAAGTAATTTGTTTAGTACCTTTCTCCCCAGTGTGTTTTTCTGAGCTTTGACTCAGCGAACAGGTCACTTTGCTTCAGTCATTTTTTTTTTCTTTTTTTTTAGCCCTGGCAGTGTACTAAATTGAATAGCATAGCCGAAAAATCTATCTGTGAGTGGACTAAACGCAGACACAAATGTGACATTCTGCAGCCCCGCAAGAGCCAGCGATAACAATGGGTTAAGAAATTGGCCAGTTACCGGTGCCTGGTGCGTTCCTCTGTCCTATGAGGCTGAGGAATTCCCCCATTGCCTTCCACCCCTTATTCACTTGCATGTGTTGTCCTGAGGCTGCAAATGTATGGTTTAGTCACTGGTCATCCCCCACCCTCAGTTACATCTTCAAGGTTTCTGCTTCTTTGTCAAGTCTCTTCTAGTTGAGGTCTCACCTGCCTCCTATGTTCTCACTTTCATGTCACAATGGAAGACTGGTTACTGCCTGTCAGGCTGCTGTCTTCACCTCAGCTATATTCTTAAGAGATCGGTAGCAACGGTATTAATTTTAAGTCAGATTTTCATGTGAACCTCCAGCAAACTTAGAAATATGTAAGACAACAAAGTAGCTTTAGGTTAATGATTGTGAGGGCATGACAATATCATCTACCACCTGCTGAAGGTGGAATGGGAACCTATCTCAGGCAGCAGAACACTACCCTGGGCAGAATTCCAGGCCACCAGAAGACACATACGGGTATATACACATTGTGGGCATTTCACCTGGCCAGTGCCCAGAGGAAAGCCATACACCACGAAGAGAATATGATTTGTCCGCACACAGGATTCAAAACCAACTCAAGCACCGAACCATAATGCTACCCTGCAGAACATTAGCTAGCTCTGAACAATGCCTGGCATTTTGAATATGCCTTATAAGCATACAGTATGTCTTTGTTTGATTATAGATTTTACGTGCGTGTGAGAAACCTGATGGCTGATTAAAATTACAAATAAGTCTGGCAGGGAATCACAATTAAAACCTTTGTTCCTCCCGGGGCCACGTCCCCTAAGGAGGATTCCATGCAACTTTTAATGTGAAAACCATCCATATATTAGGTCATGGGATCGAAATGGCTGTCCACTTTCATAAGCACCATGCTTGAAAGGGTTAACACTGTGAATGTGAACATAGTGAACAACCAACAGGACCAACATCGGTGCGTGTGAGCGTACTGCAGTACAGGCCTCTGAAATATGACTCATTGTTGTGCAAAGAGCACTTTGCCAAAACAAAACCTGTGAAAAGGCTTCAAACGCCAATATTTATTTAACTCTTTAACTAATAGGTAAGATTATACAGTACTACTGTTGGATAATTTACCTCAAAGTGAGTAATATTAGAGCAAAAAGGTTCTGTTTGTTTCAGCAATCTGACTAATGATTCAGAATACAGTAGGATCCAATTGCAGAATCACCAGGTTTAATCACAGTCAATACAAGTGCGGTCAAACTGGAACAGGTAGGATTTCCAGACACCAGTGGTTCATCCAAAATGTAGTCAAAACAGGCAGGGTCAAAACCAGAGCAGGTAGGATTTCCAAAAACCAGTGGAGCATAGCAAATGTAGTCGTGGTCACAGGCAATAGATCAATTCCAGGGTAGAACAATGAGCACAGCCAACGGAACCAATGCAGGAGGCAGAAGGAGAAGTCAAACAATCAGGGTCATACACAGGCCCAGAAGAGACCCAGGACACCGCAGTAATGGACTCAGAAACACAATGCTTCTCAAGGAGGCAACTGAACTGCAGGGCTAATGAAGGAGATTGAACAAGGCATGGCTGGGAATTGCTTGATGATAACGAACGAGGCACAGCTGGTCAGTACTCAGGGGACGATGAATGGGGGTAGGGTGGGCGTGGTGGGTTACAGGTAGACTGGATTGATGTGGGCGTGACAGACATTGCTGACAAAATACATTTTTTTTGGGAAAAAGCATCATTGTCTAGAGTGAAGATAAAGCACGCAGAATGCACGGTTACAGTTGCTTGTGATTATGATTATAGATTTATTAGAGGCTTAAAATATGTGTCATGAAAAACGATCTCTAGTAATAGATCCACATTTCATATGTATTAACTGTAAATCTCTGTATTACTAAACTACAGTATATTCATGACAGATTTTCCCACAGGTGGCTGTAAAGAATATTTGGGTGCCATGAATCTTATTAACATTGCGATCATATGACTGTCCTGTCCTCAAGATCAGTTCTTAAAAAGCTTAGCTCAAGTGACGAAGGATCGAGGCAGCAAAACAATAATGAAATAAATATGCATTCAAGAACTTAATAAATGAATAATATCACGCTTGCATAATTTACTGCAAAAGCTACCAGACAAGGTTTTTATTCAGACATGTAAGAAGCTCAAAGTGTGCAACCCTGAATGTGCGGCTGACCCTTCCTATCAGAAGCTGCAATTGGGTGCATTGTGTGAGAAGTTAATGCATTATTGATGGTTTTATAATGGACAGATAAATCACCTCTGTGAGGTGAGTTGCTCTTGGTGGTGTACCGGAGCATCCGAAGACTGCCATACACAATGGGATGGGGTGGTTGGGTCTCTCACAAAACTTGAAGAACATTCCGAAGGGAAGGAAGGAGGTAGAAGAGAGGGTTGGAGACTGTGAGAATGAAGAAGGGACTATGGGAAAAGAACACAGATGTGAGGAGAAGTTGGAGAGAGAAGTTGACACAATGGGGTAGGAGCTATCTGTGGCTTGAACTGAGTAAGCTGATTCCGGTAAAACGTGCACACTGTATATTTTAGGAGATATCGTTTCAAAGATGAGATTTCTTTGAATGCTTTGGTTTGAGCAACTAACACCAACTTCTACCTGCATTTCCAGCATGATTTTTAAAATACGACTTGAAGTCTTAGCATGTGTGTGAGAAAATTGCATGTCTGTTGTACACGTGTATATGTTCCTGCACCCACAATCATTTTTGTGGTAAGACTAGACAACTTACTATATCTGTACAAATATATATGCCCTGTGTTCACACTGAGCTTGAATGGTTTATCTCAGATGAGGAGAGATTGGATGTTTAGTTGACTTTGGTTGCCATGGAGTTTTCATGTTCACAATAGAAGTATGGGTAGATAATGGAAGCTTAGATAGCAGGATGATTTGAAGAACAGACCAGGCTTATCTACAACCCTCCCGTTTCTTTCTATCTGAAAACAAATCAGATTGATCCTACACTTTAAAACAAAGTGTGCATGTAAATGTAAATTAATAATAAATAATACATCTCTGTCTGTCCGGGGAATTATTTTGTTGTCGTTTGACGGTGTATAGGGATTTCCTGATATGCAGTGACCTACTGTAGACGTTCTTCAATTAGGTATGTTGCTTTTTGATTAAATAGGTTACTGTTTTCAGGATACGTAGCTTGCAATTTACATAGATTATTTAGCTAAAGAGTAGCAGCTATGGGAACTAAGCAGTGCTCATGTTCACCACACAGATGGGATGTACTTACGGTCAGAAATTAAATGAAAGTGTCTAAACCAAATGCAGTTTGTTTCACTACATTGAATTGTTTATGCAGTTCCCCTGCTAGTTAGCTAATAGGTAGTGACATACAGTCACAGTTTTTCAGGGTGAAAAATCTGTTTCACCTGGCACTGGAACCGTAAACATCTGAGCAGAAACATTTGCGTCCGCACGGCGCCTCTGTCGTCTCTGAACGCTCATCAGAGGTCCTGCGAGGACATCCCTCTCCCACCCAAAAACCCAGGACTCCATCAACGTTTATAAAATTGTGCCTCTGAAAAAATTCCAGTGGATTTGTTTTGGGATGATTAAATTTTATCAGTTATGGATAATTGCCCACATTGCCTTCTTAAAAGAAAATGGCAAAAAGGAAATCCACTACAGGGGAGAGCAAAAGGAAACAGTAAATAGCATAAACAAATACAGCCATTGTTTTTTTGTATTGATTTTTTTATGGCTATTAAAACATCTATTTAGTCTGTGCGCCAAGCAGAACGATGGTCACCAGCTGCGGACTGCCACTGGACTCTGAACAGAAAGGGAAGCAATTCACGTGGCGTGACGGATGCTGCCTGATTGGATTTGAGGAGGCAAACTCCTCCTTCTGTGAATGAGCATGTGTGTGTGTGTGTGTGTGTGTGTGTGTGTGTGTGTGTGTGTGAGCGCGTGTACGATGTTTCTATTATGTTGTGGGGACAAAACGTCCCCAGGAGGTAATAAAAACCTGACATTTTTACCTTGTGAGGGCATTTGTCATGTAAAATGTAAAAATCCATGAATGCAATCAAAAGAGCCAAAAGTCTTGTATTTCATTGGTTTACTTATGGTTACGGTTTGGGTTGAGTAAGGCTTAGGGTTGTCATAATAATGATTAGGGTTAGGCCCACAGATACAAATGGAAAGTCCCCACAAAGTTGGAAATACTGAGTGTGACTGTAGATACATCCTGGGGTATCTCATGCCATGAAACATCTTTTTCCTGAGGTTGGATCCAGGCTCACTGTAATCTTAAACTGCATAGTCAGTCAGAAGATGAATGGATAAAACACTTTATTACAATTTTCCTTCAAAGCATGTTTGCGCTGTAATTAATTTTTAGCCCTCCTCACTCAATAGTTGAAATGTAATAGCTACTTTGTGCAGTGTCTGTGAATTGCACAGAAACCCTTTGCAAAAATCAGGTGTGCATTTCAGCATTGCCTGCTGGGGAAAACAAACAAACAAACAAATAAATAAATAAATAAAAATGCACACTTCAAGCTGCCCGGTTCCTTCCAAACACAGCCACCGGACTGCGTCTGTAAAAAGAAATGCGGCATTTAAAAAGGCGAAAGTTATTTCTGTGTGCCCCTCGATAAGCAAGCAATGCGAAAAAAGCTTTTATATAGAGATGGGTTGTGAAAAAAAGACTGCGTCCAGATTTTAAATGTCCCCCCAGCTAGGAGGACCAGTCTCAGGTAAACAGACCCTGCAGCCCCATCTGCGAGCACCTTCTGTGAAACTCCATTCTAGCACAGCTGACTGGCAATACACTGTCTTCTCACCACATCTTCCTGGTAAGAAACTGTCATTTCCTGTTTGAATTCAGCTGTCGTTTTTTTGTTTGATGCTCTACATCTTGACCATGATCTTTTAGCCTGCATTGAGTGAGATTATTTGTGGCTTTTCAGTTTTCCTTGCTAAAGCAAGGCCCTCTCTAAAGCGTCTTCTCTGAATAAAAGAGCAAACCTGATTGGTTCCTGAGGTGTCATGTCACCCTATCCTGGCAGACAAAGTAAACTAAGGACAGGAAAATAAATATGATAATAAATATGATTTATTCCCAAGCAGTTACACCAACCAAAGTGGCGACACTGTGAGAATGATGTGAGAAATTAGCAGGATTAAATTGTCATAATGAATCCGAAACCAGGAATATGGAATACCCTTTAACAGTAGTGGTTGGTTTTTTGTCGCAAAGCTCTTTTACTACAAAGCAGTGTTACTATGTGGGATAACAATATCCGTTTTAATTTCTGTATTGCGAATTAAATCGGTATTTGAACTAAATGCTGTTTAACTGTCATTTCTGTGAGGCCAACCGCCAAGCAGACACACCCCACCAGCTCGCACTCCAATTCCCCTGAACCCTAACACCTGAATCTCCTTATGCCGGATCCAAAAATATCCAGAATCTTGTCTGTTCGGCGTGAGGTATTGAGAGTTTACCACCTTTACCGAGCGTGCTTTTCTGAGCTGAGATTCTTACATTTTCCTTTCGACAAACATATTCTAGTGCGTTGTGATTTGGATCTGGTTGCTTGGTTGTGGATCGGATTTCTGGACCAAAGGATTCATTTTTGGAATGTCTGTTTTGGATCGGATTTTTGTGCCGATTATACCTCCACCTGCTGGTTTTTCATACTCTCTGCCTGTGTTTTGACTACCGCCTTCGCGGAGCCCCTTCGTGAATTGATGTCCAGTTCTGCATCTTGATCTGGTCTCCGGGTGTTTGTTACATTTCTCAGTCTGCTCGTTTTGTTCAGCACCGCAAACACGCAGGGGAATATAAAAGAAAAGCTCTGGGCCTATATTTGAATGTCATTTTGTATGTAACTTAATTTCTTTGTTAAACCACTGGTATTAACACAAATATTATCCATGTTTATAGCTAGCATCTTTTTACTGAAATCTCCCGTTCTCCCAGAAAAGAAGCAGCCTTCTGTGTCGCTTTGTCACAAAAAAAGTAACAAAACTGAAACATACAATAAGGAAAACGAGGCATTTCATGATGGACGTGATTAATAGACTATTAATGCTATCAGTTGATTGCATTGTGCTGAGTTGTATCCCTTGTGACAAATGCAGCCAGGTAGTCTTCGCTATTTGCCAAAGCAGGTGATATTTTCAGGATCATCCTTCAGCAGGTAATCGCTGTTGTGGGGGACAGGCTAATAAGAAAAAAAGAAAAGGTAAAGAATTAAAGCGGTCTACCACTTTTCCCAGCATCCCTTCTGCTGGAACTGCAGTCACCCAACCTTGCAGTTCCAGGGCTGGGTGGCGGCAGAATTGTCTGTGTAGTAATAAGCCTGGCACTGTTAAAGGTACTCTCTGTGTAATATCCGTTTTTTACCCCCCGTTCACTACTGAGCAGCATTTCCAAATGCACCTCTCTCTGGTTTATCTTGACATCTTCCATTCTGTCACATGTGCATGTGAATTTACCAGTCAGAGGCCTGATTACTAATGGGTTTCTGAAATGGCCCAGTAGGAATTGAGGAAATATATGGAACCACTGCAGGATGTAAACCGTGTTCAGTACCTAGAACCTGTTCTGCGGCCTAGAACACATTTTTATCCTTAGCTGAAAATCTCAGGAAAGAACATTTTTTGTGCTAATTGAAAAGGAAACAACAAGGCCTTTAAGAGGCCTTTTAATGTTGAAGAACTAATTTTTACCTCTTTTGTTGATGGAAATTGCCTCCCCCACTAAATTGCTTTAAAAGCATATTCAAATATTTCCTCTCTTTAGCACAGCGACCCTCTCCCTTTCTGCTGCCAAAGGCTGCACTTTCCTCGTCCCGCCAGCTCTCATGGCGGCTAATTTGCGTGCCGTGCCCCCCGAAAATGCGCAGCTCCGGGGAGCAGCAAAGCATCACCGATTCACGGGCAGGCTCTTCTGTTGGAACACACAAAGCATGAAATGCGATGTTTGTTCGCTCACTCAGCAGGCGATTTTTATCGAAGCCGATTAGCGGGGCTTACGGTTTTACTCTTTCGCTAACCCACCAGGATATTAAAGGTTACTGAAGCAATGCCTCATGTTAGGGGACTTCACCACACTCCAAGAAAGTCTCGAATTGGCTGTCATTGTTTTGAACTTCAAGCCAGTGGCCAATTCAGTCCAGCTTCTTTGAAAACAACTTATTTTCACCGTATCATAAAGTTGCCAATGTCCCTCTTTAGCCACTAATGAGCAGAGCATTTCCCTTCCCCTGCCGCCTTCCCTCCAGAAAGACCCATGGTATAAATCACAGCCCACTCTCATGGACTCACGTATGACGAGTGGACTGGGACTTGTAGCGGGCCGGCCAGGTGTGCCATCTATCCATCTTGTGCTCTGATAGCTATCTGAGAAAATTTGCATGTTCATTTTACCCCGAGGTGTCCTGCTGCTGAGTCTTGCAGAAAAAAATAAATCAATTAATACCACCGAAATCTCATGTCATGGAAGCAGCCAATCTTTCCAATTTTGTTTGTTTATTTTGGCGGCAAGTGGTGCTACTGCAGAGTTCCAAGTCCTCAGAGAAAGAATATATGCATTTCAATGCAATACTGAAGCCAGTGAAACTTAAAACAAAACAAAATGTTTCATTTTCGCTGACTCGTCCCATTGTTGTCTTGAGGGGTGTGTGTAGTCACTATAAACGTTGTGTTTCTATGTTCATATTCTAGTGGTCTGTTATCAGTCAGAATTAATGTGGCTGATTAAAGTGGTTCTTCAGGAGTTTACAGGTTACTAAGCATTCTGGGTAATCATTTCAATGGCATGGACACCATATCCATTCAGTGCCATATGCGGTACCAATATTTGGTCTACAACTAAATGTTTGAATTTGTCACTATCTACAAGGGGCTTTGAAAACTTGTTAAATTGTTTCTGAAACAGCTGCATATGTTTATGCAAATCTGCCAAAATATTACACATTTCAGGAAACTCTTCATAAACTGTAATATTAAAAATACTGTTGTTATAAATTGTTAGTGTGTGATCAAATAAAGGTCATCCATCCATCCATCCATCCATCCATCCATCCATCCATCCATCCATCCATCCATCCATCCATCCAATCAAATGTATCTCATTACATTTAGAAATTCCTATTCAAACTCAGTCAGTGAAAGTATGAAGAACTACCATCAATTAAAGCTTAATTTGAATAGCTGTCAATGGAATTTGCTGCTTTTTTAGTGTGTTCTGGCCCTCGTCATTAGCGCCATTGTTTCTCGCGTTCTCTAGGCCCGCTGACAGCAGACAGTCAGCAGGGGTCAATCACATGGCTCTGAGGATGCAGAAGTACAAAGGAGCCCAGCCTCCTGGATGTGCTGGGAGCTCCCAAGCAGGGCTACGGCAAATAACCGCTAATAGGAAGGACATAACCCAAAGTGATGGTACTGAGGCCTCTTATAGGCCCGAGGGTTCGATTCTCACCCCCAGCTGTTTGTGTCTGCGTGGAGTTTACATGTTTTTCCCATGTCCATGCGGATTTTGTAACTATAAACATGTGCCTATGTAAGTGGCGTGCATCTGTGTTCCCCGTGATAGAGTGGCATCTCTCCCATCCTGTTCTTGCATCCCATGGTTCCTGAGAAGCGCTCCAGGCTGACTGTGACCCTGTACCACATGAGGGTATGGGGCGGTGGATGGATGATAATGAAAGACAAACAGACAGAAGATGGCCAAAACGTCCACCGCCACCAAGAGGAGCACTGGAGCCATAGTAACTGAAAGGAAGGCGACGGCCATAGTCAGAGAAGGGGGTGGGATTTATGGTGACATGGAAACACAATGACAGGTTTAATTGGATACGTGTCAGTAGGCTGAGTGTGGATCTCTCTCCTCTTGAGGATCTAATTTATGAATGATTTATGAATAGTTTATGTGTTTACTATTGATTTGTTTAGGAAATGGGTAAATGTTTCCCCCTAACCATAAGCTATAACTAATTCAGGCATCACAGCAAGGTACCTATGACAGAGAATAAAAATCAGTAATGGATTTTCCCATTTCTTCCACTTTATTGTGAAACGTGAAATTTTTAACCGTATAGATATCAGGGGAGTTCTGTATTTAAAGCAGAATTCTATTGATCTTTGAGTTATGATTATTAGAAGATTTCAGTTTAAATGTTTTTATGATTAGTGTATCAGGGCATTGTGAATTTTTGTAGCATTGGTTGGTGTTGATGATGGATGTTCCCAGTACCCATATTATCATTTGGTTTATAGATTTTTCCTTCTCAAAGTTCTTCTCAATGAATTTCCCATGACTGAGGGTTTGAACTTGTTGAAGGACATCTGGTATTAAATGCCTTTGTATGTGATGATACAACGTAAACACATATTGCGTCAGTCTTTTCTTCCCAGGAAGGACCCACTCTCCTCTTGTACTGTAATGCATTATTTAGTGTCTGGACATTTAGTGGGTTTCTAACGGCTTAGCTTGAAACCCTGATTATATCATGCGGTGTTGTTTCCTTTTAGCTGGTGAACCTTTGCACAAATCAGATATATGTGTCACTTGGAAACGCAGAAACCTACACTGCATACACAAGCAGCAGTGGTGCTCTTTAATTCGAACCCACACCTTCCCCCCGAGCTGCCTTGCATGCTCCTGGCCCTGGCTCTGGATGGTCGGCACATCACCATCCTTTCGCCACGTCGGCCTGGTTCCGTCGGGATCCTCAGAGTTCCGATAAAACGGTGGGAGTCAATCTGGCGTGAGCGTGATGTTCGACCCGCTTTATAGTTTTATCAGGAAATGAGCTTGTCTGTGGACTCCAAGATATATGGGTCTGCCCTGGACACATCCAGATAACGTTTTTAGATTTAATTTCTGATCGCTCTGCTGTGTGTACACTGAGAACATTCTTAGGACAACTTAAAAAAAAAAAATAAGGCTTATTTAAAAGGAAACTGATTAAACTCCGATTAAGACTGCACTTGGCTCCAAAAAAACAAGTGTTTGAATAATAGGAGGTCATATTAAAGCCCTGGGTGTCTTATGGACCTTCTAAAACATAACCGCTATTAGCATAATAAGGCAAAGCAAGCCATATCCCCTATGTTCAAGCAGATGGCCGCTGTCTTGGATGATTCAGAGTGTAGAGCTTGAAAGGAAACCTGGTCACAGATCACTTCTGTTGGACCACCATGCCCAAGTACCACTGAGTCACACAAAATAATTTAAACCGATGTGTTTAAAGGGCAGGCTTCAGTGTCCAGAACGACCAATTCCGTGATGATGCCATACAATCTATTCATTTTTGATGACTATTTCAATTCCTAGCTGACTTTTCCTTCTGTTATGCCACTGGGCACATGTGCATACCTTAAATGTATTAATATAAAACTTTAAAAACACACGCAGTACTCAGTGGTGCATTAAGACTACTTGATTTATAAAATCATTTGTTTCTTACGGAAAAAGTGAATGCGATTATTTTTATTATACTTAATGTCCAGTTATAAACCTAATGTGCTTCTTTAGAGTTATTATGATTACAGAATTATTTTCGGAAGATGCCAATATGTTTCCATTTATTCTTTATTTTAAAAAACATAATTAAACCGTACGACGTTAACACACCTCAAGGATGCGCCTGCAGCATGGATCTCGCTGAGTGCTTTAACTTTAACTGTCCAGCGTTTCATTCTACAGCTTTTCTCTTGGCATGTTTCACGAACGGCCTCGAATTGCTCCTCTGCTCCAGGCCTAATGGATAGGGTGCTCCCAGATCCCGGTCTGTCCTGCTGAGCAATCAGCCTCTGGTCTAATAAATCATCCGGCAATTCTGTCTCCTGACACTCCGCCGTCATTGTTTACGAATGCGGCTTCACAGCAAATATTCCTGAGTAAAGTGGGAAGAAGAAAACAGCAGCCGGGGTACAATGCTGACACTACTGTTTGCCAACCCATATTTTCTCCAGGATTTATACATGAGGGACAGGTTGAGTTAAAGTTTTTTAATCTCACAATGTATTCCTGTACTACTCATACTAGCACGTTTTTTCACTGTATATGCTGCCTACTTGTACTGACTCGAAAATGTGGTCTGGAAAATTGTTTTCTTGTCTATTAACTTTTCAGTCAAAATCAAGGCGCCCACATTAGCCATTAGCAGCTAGCATGGCACAGCCCTCGTATGCATGGTAAATAAAAATTGCAAGACTCACAAGCTCTGTAATTATTATCAGTCAAGATTTAATGTATAGCATAAGGATTCTAAGTCGCATTTTTCAACTTCAGTATGAGTTTTAGGAAAGGATTTTGGGCTATCTAGTTAAAACCCAGGTGAAACTTATGAATGGAGCCTTTGAAGTATGAATATCAAAACCATGGGCTTTTTAGGCCTATGGAGTAAGCAGTGATAAGGACTTCAGATTTTTCCAGTTGATCTTTAACTTATTAGTGATACATGTGGGCCTAACTTTGATTTATTCAAGCTGAGAATGACAGGCAAACCAAATTCAATTAAATTGTGAATCGCAGCCTACTATATGTTTAGCCTTGCTTAATGTATCAGTGTGTCCTGTCTGAAGCTTGCTCTTTGTGGGTCCCAGCAATGCTCGGGCTACAAAACACACGTTTATCTAGGAGTGCCTTCACAAAGCGACTCCTTTGTAAATTAAGCAGAGAAGGCCGCACCTTGACCGCGTTTGCATATCAAGGAGCACAAGTGATGTTGTTAGCAGTGATTTCCAAGGCCCCAGCGCAGAAGTGTGACAGGAAATAAAACAGAAAAGCCTGGTGGTGCTTCAAGTGGTTAGTTCTCAACATTGTGAGAAATTAAGAAAGGGGAAAGAAAAGCTGTGGCAGATTTCAGATAAAATCCGACTGGCAACTGGCAAAGGATTTGGGTTTGATCCTCTGTGCACGCGGATTTAATTTTCATTGCGTCTGTTCTGTTGAAAGAGGAAAGGAGAGGAGAATCTCCTTTGTGCCCAAACGTTAGATGCAGGTTGCTAGCTTATGAAGAGAACATTCTAGCACTTGAATTCAAGTTCTAAGCTAATTTATTACTGCACTCTCATTCAATCATATTTCTGCCGAGTGACCTTTACTACTCACTCCTCCAGGAAATTGTCTGATGACAGGGAAAGACAGCTCGCAAATGAAGGCCCGCCCACACAAAGGTCATGTGACTGTCTCAAAAGGACATCGCAGAGTTGATCTGAACGTGGCTGGCAGGCAAATTGCTTGAGATCTTTACTCAATTATCGTGGATGTGCAGCTGTGGTCACTGCTTGTGGATGGAATTAAAACAGCCTTAAAGGTAAAAAAAAAAGTAAATGATTCAAAGAAAAGGGCATCCTTTTAATAAGATTAACTTTCTGGAGTATCTGTTAAAGATTTGTTAATGGCTTGGGAAAAGGTAGATAATGTCATAATCTTAATACTAATGCTTTATTTAGAAGCAGAACTTTACTACATCTTTGTATGCAATTTTATTTCAACTGCAAGTTAAGTGAATCTCAGGGCTGACAGTTTTCAGCATGAATGTACAGCACTGCTTTCTGAATTTTTTGAGGTCATGTGCTGTCTGCTTAAGTTTATTAAATTGTATCCCCTGGCATATGGGAAGTATTGCTCTTTGAACATTTGTTTTGGCCCTGCCTTTCTAAAAAGGGAGACTTCTTATGTTTAAAATGCCGTTTCTTTCACCGTCAGTTTAATTTAAACAGACATCTCAGAATGATAAACTATGAGAGTGCTTATGTAGTTTTTTTTATTTTTTTTTAAATGTTGGCAGAATATGTGATATATTTTAACTCTTGGTGTTTTTCTGTTCTTTGTATGGCATAGGCCAATCTGAGCATTAGTAACACAAAACCAACCTGGATCATTTAACGAATCACTCTTGTGGATTCAAATACTTTATTAGTTAATTAACTTCTTTAATCAATGATTGAGTAGATATTGTGCAACCTATGACTGTAGGATTTCCCATAAAGACCGCTGCCATGGCAGAGAGAAAGAGATTATCATTGCGGGCAATGTGTTTATGTCTTTGAGCATGTATGTTGTCTTGGCATCGAGTCATTCGGGTGAGCTAAAGGCTGACGTAAGATTTCTCGACAATGGACTGGATGCCTTTCTGCATCTCATTAAAGGGGTTTAAAGGAACAGCCATCGAGAACGTCGACCACATTCGTCATGCGTTATCAGCTGATCTGTAGGATGTCTCTTTTCTGAATCCGACTGCAACAAATCCGTTTTCCAGCTGCGTCGAAAACTGCTCTTAATTTGATCTTCCTTGTCCGTGTTTGCTTTTTCATTATATCCACTTCCTGACTAAACTTCCTGTAGCTCCTGACTCCATACACACCATTTCTGGTGCCTTTGCCATGACCGAGGGAGGAGAATTAGTTTGCTTCAAAAAACAGCTATTTTTTCACCAGTGTTACTTGGTTAGACAGGGTGCCTTTCCACTGCCGCATGGAAATATGTGCAAATGTATTCCACAGCAAGATATTTAAAACTAATTAAATTCATTACCAGACATTCAGTAAATTAACCTTGATGTGTTTTTAACAGCACTTAAGGTAGTTATAATGATTAGAATCAGATAATTGAATAATCTATTACTATGATCGGAAATAGTTTGAGACCCACCCAGAGGATTTGAGATTTGAGTTTGAGATCCACCCAGAGGATAGAAATAATTGTGTTTTTGTTGACCAGTCAAGAGACTTCAAACATTTCCATTCAAAACACTCCATCCACATGCTGGTTGGGTCAGCTAGGTGGCTGACCGCCAACCTTCACGTCAACTTGGGCATTATGCCACTTGAAGGCCCAACTGTTCTCTTTGGGGGTCTTTTATGGTATACAGTTATGATGAAGGAAGAAGCTCATCCATTAGCTTCATCCCACTGGCGGCATGGCTGTTACTGGGATGTAAATATCTCACTTTAGCTACAGACAGGAGCAACAGAAAATATCTAACTAACGGTGATCTAAAAGTGGCATCTGTCATAGGTCCAGAGTGGCTTGGCTATGTATAACTTTAACTGTATAATGTTCACCATATGTTACCCTCGCAAAAATCTCTTTTTGTGCTAATTTGACCGACTCTTTTCTCGCAGTCGTCTGCGCAGTTGGGATGCTGTTTTCATTCCAGACTGTCGTATAAATCCATCGACGCCTCACTGCACTAGGGATTCCAAATGAATTTTGCCACATTAACTTCAGCGTTTTCCATCTGCTTTGTTTCATAATTAAAACCACTGAACATTATTTTAAAGAGCTGCCCCACAAATGTGACTCTAAAATCTGAAGTGTTAGGCACAGTTCTCCAAATAATTTGTGCTTTTGCCTCTCCGTGATTAATACTTAACGAGCAAGATGTATCTCTTCTGTCACCTTCTCAGCCAACACATTTTTTGGCCAGAGTTTACTGCTGGAATAATATTTCCGATGTGGAAAAAAAAAAAAAAAAACAGTAGTCCAGTTCATAATTATCTCTGTTTTCAAGAACTGCTATATTAATTCAAACAACACTTCTGGAATTTTCCATGGAAAGTATACACCACAGGCATTCTGCTTGTCTTTATTTAGACTTCTGTTTTCAACATAAGTGCCCTCCCCACTCAAGGGTTCATTCTTAGGGGCCCTTCACAGGGCCAATTCTCCCTATCCCCAATATGATTTGTATTTATGAGTCTTGACATATGGGGACACGGTGCCCCCGAGGCTGGCACTCATGTTGCCTCGTACCTTCAGGTGGGAAATCTAATCAGGAGCGGGAACCCAGACCTCCACCCAGCTTATCTGAAGTCATCCTCTGCCTTGATAATGTATTTCAGGGCACTTTCCCCCTTTATGACGTGTCTCCAACACTGCAGGTTACTGTAATACACGCGTGCTGGTCAGAATCCTCTGAACTGAGGTTTTATGAGGCTTTTTTACCAAGTAGCATAGGTCACGAGAACCAGGATTCCTCACTGCCCAGAGTAATGCTTAAATACATATTAAGGCGATAATGGCTCACGGTGGTTATTCTTATCATTGTTTCTGGTTTCAGAGGGAGTAGCCATTTAGTTGTGGCAATTGGAAATTTCCATTCAATTTTGTTTATATAGTGCCTTTAATAAAAAGCATTGTCACAAATCTCCGTGCATAGTCGTGGGCCCAACGTCCCACGAGAGGAAGGCAAAGGCGGCAATGGCAAGGAAAGACTCCCTTAGGAGGAAGAAAACTTGGGAGGAACCAAACTCAAGGGAGAAGCCCTTCCTCCTCTCGTCGTCGCTGGGCAGGACAAGTTCATTTAACATAATATGAACAACAGCCAGATGGACAGCAGCATATTAAAGGAGGTAGTCAGGTAATCGAATTGAAGAGCAGGTTCAGTGGTGCAGATAATGGCAAACCAGGCAATGTGGACAGGTGACGGGGAGGGAGGGTACGGTAGGCCAGCAGACAAATATTGGGACCTCTTGCGTCTGGACCGGGGCTGGGGGAAAAGAGAAAACTGCGTGAGCAGAGCAGCAATTTAAGATGACAGAATAATTGCAATTAAACAACAAGAGCTCTGGCATAACTATATATGGCATCATAATTATGAGGGAGAGGCCGGTGGGGACACAGGCACGAGGAATCCTTGAACACCAGCACTCCAACAACACACAGCAACGTGCAAAACAGGAGTGACAGGAGTGACCGAACAGGTCATCCAAAGTCAATGGCACTGATCCCCACCCAGCTCTACACCTCAGAGTATAGTCTAGCTGGGGAGTGAATAGCCACCTAAGGTTCTGTAAGCTAGACTAAATAAGTGTGTTTTAAGCCTAGACTTAAAGATAGTGAGTGAGCCAGAGTCTCACTCTGCTGTTGGTCACTATGGAACCAAAAGACCTGACAGATATCCTGGAGCCAAGCCATGCAAGGCCTATTAGGTTAGTAATGGTATTTTATGAAAGCCACCATCCAGGAGTCTTAAACATTTAGTTTAAACTTCACCGGGTAACAGAGTCTGTGTTTTCAAATAAAATACAAAGAAAAAAAATGAAAAGCAAATAGATCCCAAACCACTAGACTGTAAAAGAAATGTATACTGAGATACAGTTTCAAGAGCAGGGACCTAGGGTTCGATGACCCTAGGGTCCTAGGGACCTAGGGTTCAAGAGTAGGGACCTAGGGTTCGATGTCCACTGTGGGAAGACAGGCTTCCATAGTGCTATGTAAAGCGCTTTGTGACAGTGTGTCTTGGTAAGGGCATTATATAATAAAATTGAATTGAAGGCTAGGTTAAGGAAACTGGTCCACGTGGCTGCTGGTAGAAGTAGCTGGATAGTGATCTGCACAAGTTATAAAGCTTTCCATGCTATCCGTCAGACTTTCAACGAGGCCTGCAGCAAAGCAAACAGTCAAAAGCAGGAGGGTGAGTGGCAGAGTATATGCATGGCAGGAAGTGCATCCCGCGGTCTACCTCTCCTGACATCACCTGGCTTTCCTGTGTCAAGGGGGAAACCTACAGGAAATTGGGTAATTGCCCATTCCAAATAAGAGGAAATGAAGTGGAAAGGGGGCATTCTCGAGATTATGGGTTGTAAATGGTGGGTCAAAATGCTTTGTCTAAGAAGCATGCAAGGCCGTGAAGAGACAACATTGCATCTTTGGCATCAGACGTGCTAATGGAGAGTTAAACGTAGACATGTGATGTCCGGCATTGTGCTGCACGCGTGTCTTCTGGATGCAGAAAGCCGTGGCACGAGACGGTTGGCAGGCTGTATCACAGATGGCGCCCTGAGTCCAGCGAGCGCCAAAACAGAGACGGCCCTTGCTTTCATCGTTTCTTGCCTGCCTGTCCCGTTGTTCTTGTTGTCACACTTCAGGTTGGGCTTTCTGGAGCAGATGTGACTGGATGGATGCCATGTAACAATAAGGCTAATTAAATAAACAGACTGAAGTTCATTCAGTGAAATGGAAAGAGGCACAAATGTGGCCAGTTTGCTACCCCCCCAGGTCCTTGATGAGCAGCTGAGTGTCACAATAACCCAAGTGGCTGACAGACAGAGCGGAGGAGTCCATAATAAGACCATTTCGGTACCGCGGACCACTGAAACAAACACTATGGCTTTGCTCGCCACCAAAGCATGGATTCCTCTGCCATTCATCCCAGAAACACCATCAGCTTTTCTTCCAAGAAAACAGCCTCACAAATGTGTGCACCCACCACGTTAATAGAGCAGGCATCGGTTCATCGTGATCTACCACCTTGATTTAACGTACACCTCGAGTTGGATTTATGAGACCGCATCAAGAGTGTGTGGCTACCCACAAGCCAGTTCTTCCCAGTCTGTTAGATGTAAAGAGAGTCATGTGGGATGCTTAGCCATTGCTTTTTAATGATTTCCCCACGTTCAACGGGCTTTTGCTGTTTTCTCCATCTGCTGACATTAACATTAAACAGGTAGGGGTGAGTTTGAACCAGGCAAGATAAATCACATTAGATATGCCTTAAATTCTCATACAAATGAGATTTGCTGCCAAGAACAGAATTCTTAGCCAAAAAGCCACTAAACATTGTAGAAAAAGTCTCCAGTGGTTGATGTTTGCGTGGAAATTAATAACTGGAGGAACAAATAAGCATTTTAAGAAGGAACTCCATTTTTCCCTTGCCTACCTTCTGTGCTGATTTATACGATTGTAAATTCGTGAAAGGCCAAAAAAGCTTTCAACCATTTTACTGCTGTTTTCCTCTCAGCTGGAGAAAGTGTAAAGAATTAGGGTTGACTTGTTCCTCTCGAAAATATTGCTGAAGGAAAACCAGGCTTAGCAGCATGCAGTTACAAAAGTAAATTACAAAAGCCGCAAAACAGTGTGTGGCCCCATAATCCTAAAGTTACATGTATGAGATAAACCAATACCACCACAATGTGAGGGAAACCACATGAATTTCACTCATTATATCCGGGACAATCACGTCACGTGGGAGGTGCGGTAAAACCAGAGAGGAGGCGGAGTCAACGGCCAAGTGTCCCTTCTCTTGCTGACAGTGTGTACGTCATCACCAAGTCATCACGTTCCACTGTATCTGCCATGTGGTTCCCTTGCCAACAGCACTGCCCTCTGCTGTGGCTATCCATCAATCCATCCATCCATTTCCTATATTGCTAACTGGGTACAGGGTCATAATGGGCCTATCAGATTACAAATACTGGACGGGAGGCTGGAATAGCCTAGATGGGATGTCTGTGTAATTATTTCTAATCATACGATATGACATATCGTGTTATTTTTATCTGGTATGACTTTGGGTCAAAGCAGACAGAGGCGTCTAATATATTCAGCTGTATTAAGGCACACGAGTCACTAGTTAGCAACTATATTTCACCCTACCTCCATTTTTTTAAAACTTTGGAAAGACAAAACAAATCGTTACAAATGACCTGGGTCATGCATGGTAATGTTCACCAGACTCACAACTAAAGAGAAGGCGTTTCCTCGGAACTGGATTGACCAGTTGGAAGAGTGATTGTGAAGCCGGCCGCATAACGAGGCTGGGGAAATGGTTTGGGATGGATTTATTTATATTTTTCCTAAATGTACAGTCAATTACTTTCGCTTATTACAGCACACCAAGTGGCAATCCGGGCCGATTAATCCACCCCCAGCGCCCCCTTTGGGAGTGTGAGGCCACCTGTGAGTGAGACAATTAAATGCTGAGCTCCTGCGAAGCGGAGCAAAAGGTGCTCTGCTGCCGCCATACTTCCTTAGCACTTGCTGATAAACTCAGATTTATTCAAGTCGTATGACCGTGTGATTTCTGTCAAAAGATAGGGGGCGCTGTTACTGAGGAACCAACCTTGAGAACAAATGGTCACATGTTCAAGTGCCAGGATGGCGCTCTGACCTATTGATAGCTGACTTAAAAAAAAGAAATGTAGAATTTTAAAGTTGGTAGCTTCTTCTTCAACTTAAATTTAATTCACTTACCTGTTTCTGACTTTCATATTGTCGCTGTATCCGAGCTGTCAGTCAGTTGACTTGGAGGCCCAAAGTTTGTTTTTTCCTATAACGACAGTGGCACTGTTTCATCTCCTCTGTTTCCTTCTGGCCATTTTCAGATCTTTTCTTTGCTAGAGTATAACATTAAATGTTTGTTATGTCAATCTATGCCATGTTCTTATTATTAAATATATAGTGCTTTAGGGCATCTACGTAAAGGAGGGCACAATATAAAAACAAATTAAACTTTAACTTTAAATTGCGTCTGTGAAAAATGACTCGCTGTCATCGGTTTCAGAGATTTTTGTGGCGACAGCAAGTCTCAGAAAGGATGATCTGGCCAAGGTTTGGATACTGTTCGGGTCACATTGGGCAAGGTCCCAAAGGCCTCGGCCAGAACTCTGACTTCTTCGTAAATGATATCAATGGCCAGGCTTATCGTAATTTTATACCCGATGGCAGGGCAAAGATTCTATTCGACTCCCCTTGTGATTCCTCTAAGATCTTTTGCGGAAATAATATGCAAAGCTTAAATTTTTACGTATCGCTGCCTTACAGAAAATATTTAACTATTTCATGGATTGATGTTATCAACTGATGTAGTGGTGTATTCCACTGATTCCGCAGTTATTCTGTGTACCATTTTACCATTTCATTCCACTTTCATTCTTGAAGGCAAGCAAACAGAAGCTTATCAGATTTGAAGAAATGCTCAGCGAAGCTAAGCTTTCAGAGGAATGCTGACCTTATAACTGTGATGGCAGGCTGTCTGAAAAGCATTTTAATCACTTTTGTTCTTGCTCTGGCATCTACGCAGTTAATAAGTCATAATTAAATAGTAACAGAGCAAACTTGCTTTTTTTAGCGTGTGTTTTAGTGCGTGAGGCAGTGGGATTACAATGGCAAAAGTTCAAAGCCAGAGAAGGTTTCTGGGAAAAAAACATCAGTAAGTGCCAATAACAAAGCGTAAAATAATACACAATAACACCAGAGATTTACTTATTGTTTGATTGATAGATACACTTTTGGGAAGTAACAGACTGTCTGTAGAGACTAAGATAAAAAGTGAACTACGTCAGGAGGTTTGCAATGCAGAAAACTCCAGAATGTTGTTATTAAACTATTTAATATTCCAACCGTTCATATGTCCGTCACTCCATCCATCCATCCATCCATCCATCCATCCATCCATTTTAACTGCTTATCCTGGTCAGGATAGAGGGGCTCATTAAATACTAATATCATTTAAACTAACTAAACAACAACCTAAATTAATAAATGATTTATGATGCATACAAAAAACATGTACAAAATATTTATTTGCTTGTTTGTTTATTTGAATTGATTATAACACTGCATTGCATAGATTTTTTGGCATCAATGCTTCTGTGTTGTGGTGCTCTGTAATATTCTAGCCTGTGTTTCACAGTGAGATGCTTTAAACATTATTTAGACAGTGTATGAATGAAAGGGGGAGAGTCCCTTTGAACAACATGCCAAGCAATCATCCCCCATAGCTTCCAGCTGTGGTCACGCAGGTCCCTGGCAATGTGAGAAGAGGTCATTAATCTCCCAGTCAGGGGGGATATTAGTGACCCTGGAGCCGGCCCCCTCACCAGTTGTTCTGAGGGAACATTGCTGATTTCACTTCCAGGGTGCCAATGGGAAGTTGCTACAGGGAGGTCACTGACAAATTCACGGCCTGGTGGAGATCACTGCATCGTCACTGCCATGGCTTTAATCTGGGAGTGCCCCGAGTGCCCATTCCTCAGCAGGGCCCTTGGAAGGATGGGAATGACCGTGAAGAGAGGCGTCAGGGTGTAGTCACAAGGTGCTCTGGGCTCAGATGAGATGGGGCTGGGGTTTTAGAGGGCCCCAGTTAGTCAAGAGAGTCTGCTGTCCTACCTCAGAGGTTTGCCGATCGGGGATGGGTGGATGCAGTCATCTCATGTCACGTTATGCTGTTTGCCCTCTTCGTGCCTCCAATCAAGGAAGGAAAATGCAAATAAACAAATGCGATGAATCCAAGAGAAGAATATAAGGCCACTAAAGAATCAATTTATCTGAATTTCTCTGTCATGTGTCAGGCCATCTTCAGTCAGTATCAGCGGGACCTGGTGAGACAGAACACAATCATTCTTACAAAGATGAGAGTGTGGTGATTTTTATCATCTTTAAAACCCTGCTTCAATATTTTCTGCTTTGTGGAACACAGGAATTCTGTCAGCCTCCCATTCCATTGCGATAAAAAAAAAAAGATCAACTTCAAAATAAAAGATAACAGCTGGAAGGAAAAAGTGATGTTTTGCAGAACTACTGTAAATAATAATTTCTTATTAGTTACAACTGAGAGTGAAAAGCAAATGTAAATAAGCATTACCGAAAGAGGGAAAACAAGGAACGAAACCTAGACAAATCAGTCAGTGACGGTCGATAAACACACAGCTCACTGGAAAGGGAGGAACGGTGAAGATAAGGTAGAAAGCCAGGAGGAAATTTGAAGGATATGATGTTGACCTGGACACTGTCATCTAGTATGTCAGTCTTATCCTTTCAGGGAGTTAATGCGTCTCTCACCTTGGCCTAGCAGAGGGTGCCATCAGAGACACTAATCAGGATGTAGTATAAGGAGGACTGCGTATATTTTATCCTTGAGATATGCTGCTTCAGAGATAGGCAGAGTCATAGCTTCTGATTGTACCATTTTACGACATTAATGGAAAGAAAAAAGAGATGCTGGCTGACGATCCCTCCCCCTAATGTCCGAGCTGCACGCGTGTCTTTGACATGTTAAGTTTTTTTTGTTTTTTTTTTTTCCCCCAGAGCTAATAGCAGTGACCTTGAGTTGCTGGGCTTGCATGGGGGTAACTGAGGATTCTCTGCACAACTCATTGAACATTTCCTCAGTACAAGTTTAAGATTTCATTAAAGGACACGAGGACACAGATATGGAGGGAGTCAGTCATATTTTACAGAAAGACAGCAGGGTTGTTTCTCTTCACTTCTGTGTGATACAGTGCCGGCTACAAGTTTAGGAACAGGGAGCGTATACCGGGAGGTTATTAGTTTGAATCCCGAGAGGAAATTTTAACGCTTGTGTGTAAAACATCCAGCTGTACAGACCAACTGTTAAAATAGAAATCTGTTTATTCTGCTGTGGCTAAATACATCTGCTAAGCAAGTTAATAATACAAGCCTGTCGAGACTAGTCTTGCAGAATCATGAATCTTCTTACAGGATTTCGGCCTGTTTAAATGCTGCTTCCCTTGCACTGAAACACAAGTGG
Organism: Gymnarchus niloticus; assembly: GCA_009936485.2. NCBI lineage: Eukaryota > Metazoa > Chordata > Actinopteri > Osteoglossiformes > Gymnarchidae > Gymnarchus > Gymnarchus niloticus. Next base: position 593,595 of record JAACJT020000092.1, on the reverse strand, counting down.
TTAATAAGACACCAGATGTGTTAAGAGATTCTGAATGGTACTCTCACAACGTATTTACAATGTATTCAACAAAGCCCCCTCTGGTTAGAAGATACGTTTTCGTTAGCAAGAGGTCATGCTTGACCATTGTCCTTTTAAGCATGCATTTATGGTGTGTCTACATCTGTATCGGTCTTAATTGAAGGCCTGGGGAAATGTTTGTTGAGGGGTCAGTTTAGAGGTAAGTTCTATCAGCTGTTCCAGCCATTGAGTTTTGAGATGGCTGTAATAACAGAAGCACTTTCTGAACATGGTGAAAGCTGTCAGAAGGTGTGTTATCTGACTACTTATTGTCATCACACAGTCCAGGAGAAACTAGACAGAAATCTAGGAAGGCTGGGCCATAGTTATTCACCTTCTGTGGGACATCCATGTTTGGTTGTCTGCAAGTGATATCAGTGTAGTGGCTCAGTGAGAATCACCGTGGGTAAGCACCTCTTTGGTAGGGTCCCCCAGCTCTGACTGTTGAGTCTGTAGGTCCTCTCCAGGTCCATGTAGGCTTTCTTCAGCTACTCCAGATTCCTCACACAGTGCAGACTCAATGTTTGATTTTGTGTGGGGCCATGTGCCCTGTGACGCACTGGCATCCCATCTAGGGTGTGTCATGGTCCATGTGTTCTGTGATGGACTGACATTCCATTCAGGGTGTGTCATCTTCCATGTGTTCTGTGATGGACTGACATTCCATTCAGGGTGTGTCATCTTCCATGTGTTCTGTGATGGACTGACATTCCATTCAGGGTGTGTCATCTTCCATGTGTTCTGTGATGGACTGACCACCCATCTAGGGTGTGTCATATCGTTTGCTTTCTGGTAAAGGTTTCAGACTAACTAACTAATGTAAAGTTGCAGTGTATATGGAGTTATGAGGGAAGGATATTCCTTGAATCATTCAGATTTTCCTTAACTTTAAAAAAGCAAAAGATACTTCATAATGGTTCTGTGTCTCCATCTCAGTGAATGTAACAGAAAAAAGTTAATATTAGTAGTCTTGATAAAACTATATTTACAGTACTGTGCAAAAGTCTTCAGCCACCCCTGTTTTCTCCATATTTTGCTTCCGAAGAGCAGACTTGTATTTTTTTTTTTTTTTTTTTAGTGCAATCTTGAGGAATAGCTCTCCAGGCTTCCCGGAAGACTTTCAAAGTTTTTGGCTCTCATTTTCAGTCCAGTTTCTGTACCTGACCAGTTTCAGAGGAATGTTTTTTGCTTGTTAAGCCACACAGGGACCCACGTATGTATCATTCAAGCATAACAAAGCCATCTAACTTAAGGCATAAACCAGTGAAGAAACAGGTGCAGATGATTACAGATGATCAAATGATGTGGCAATAAATCACTGTACCTATTGTCCCGTTTTCCTTGCAAAATATAAAGAAATGAAGGGGTGGCTCAAGACTTTTTCACGGTACTGTATATCTCCATCTTCCAGACTGCTTCAGCCTATTCAGGATCGTGGAGGGGCCTGGAGCCCATCACCCAGGCAGAAGGTGGCGTACCAACTCAACACAGATCACAATCACACAGGCAATTTGGCCACATCAAATATCTTTCGGACAGACAGACAGACAGACAGACAGATAGATAGATACATACATAATAAATCCCCAAAGGGAAATTCAGCTGTTACAGCAGCAAGTGGAAAGAGGACGTGGGTGGAAACCTCTAAAGCATGGGGAGAACATGCAAACTCCACGTATAAAGAGCTGGAGGTGGGATTCAAACCTCCAACCCTGACAGTGCGAGGCATCGGTGCTGAGAGCACCACAGCCATTCCATACGTCCATTAAGTTTAACCCCCAGCTGACTTAATTAAACTTAATTAGGAAATGAACTTTTTGAGTTTTTAATCAGTCAAACAACTGTACTCGTAGTTCAACAAATACATGGGCATATTGAATGGCAATTACAAATTCTGAGATGAAATATGTAAACTGACAAAGTCATACTTTAATACTAACATAAGCATAATTTCAATGTCATTTTCTTGGCCTGCCTTTGACTTTTGGACGCTATTGGAAGATAAGACAGAGAGAAGTTTAAGTAATATCAAGAAAAGATAAATCAGAACTCATTTGGAACTACAATTATGATGATTAAATGCACAAGTGCTTGAAAAGAAAATCAGAGTGAAACATTTGTGTCAGTAATGTGTAAATCTGAGGTAATTCTCATGAGACTATTATGTGACCTCATCTAAAATTCTTTACGAGCTTTTAAATCTTTGACATTTCATCTTTGCCTTTCCTTATACTCGATGTCCATCCCTTGTGAAGATCTCCGTGAACGTGTGATTTTACCTGCTCATAAAGATGGTGCATTCCTCTCATAGCCAAAATGCTGTTTCTGATAACCTGAATGGTGATTTAGTTTTCTTTTTGCAATGCCGCAGCTCATATTAACATATCATTAGCTTGTTAAATTCTGTTAAAATCAGTTTGATTAAATCTATTCTGCGGCCTTAAGTGTGTACATCGTACGATTGTATAATAAAACTGTAAATAATCATCATCATGGTGTGTGTACAAAATCGTGGCACTTGAAGCCATGTTTAGGTGTGATCTGTCAGGTAAAAGGAGGACAGACCACGAAGGAGCTACGGCACAGTGGCCATATATTTTAAAGAGATGTTCTTGGATTCACATCCCTCAACCATTATTCCTAAACCTAAGGTAGCTTAAAGTTCAGAGAATGAAGCAGAACATGTGATCTGTAAAGCATCAAAATGACTGTGGAACAAAGATAAACAGTGTTACTGATAGAAAATGGGGCTTCAAAACCCACGGTGGGTGGGAGTATCCTGAACTAACAAACCAATGCTGGCAGTAAATAAGGCTTTTAGCACCATCTAGCACCAGCATTGATTGGTTTGTTTGGGATATTCCCACCCACTATGGGTTTTGAGGGATCATTTAGTGCCTGCATTGATTGGTCAGATTGGAGAACTCCCACCCACCATGGGTTTTGAAGCCTCGGTTGTCCCATCACTAGACAGAGTATGATTCCATAAACTGACAGGTACCATTTTCTTTTTGATGAACTTGACTCCAAATGCTTTCATTTATGTCAAGATACAACTTCAACAGGAGACACATTCCTCTGTCTGTCTTTCCCCACCTTTCCGTCTTTCTCTCTCCTTCTTTCCGTCTCTCTCTCTCTGTCTCTCTCTCACTCTCTATAGCTGGGCTGAGAAATAAACATCAAAGCAAGTTCAAAGATCTGTCACAAAGGAGTGTATTTATGCCAATGGAGATAGGTCAAATCCATTCTTAGTCTGCCAGGCTAGAGTGGGAGCTGTTTGGGAAGGGATTATATGCGTTCTGAGTGTTTAGGGTTCCTTGTGATTTCCAGTAGCTTTAGGGACTGGAGACCCATTGTTAAAGTGGGTCTTGAAAGTACTGCAAGGAATTTATAATTGCTGCCTTTGGTACAAAGGCTATTTAAAACCCCTGCCAAGTCTTATAAAATTATGCCTGGTTGGCTATTAACTTAATGCAGTTAACTAAATGCAGTGTAAAGAGTTCTATTACTACCATGGCTTTTGTGCAAGGCTATTTAGACTATTTAGTTAAGTTAGTTAAACAGTATAAGGATTTTTGAGTCAGTCAAGATTATTGTAAGGCTGTTGGCTCTGACAAAAACCTGTCAATGTGGACCTGTGGTCCAACTCCACTGTGTCTCACTTCAAGAGAAACTGACCAGCAGCCTCCAGCGATACTGGACTCACAGACTCTCACTAGTATGTCTATCAGAGACAGCACAGGACCCAGTGAGCGAGAAGCGACTCACAAGCCCAATCTATCTCGGACCCTCTCAATTTTAAATCCCATTCCTTCTTCCCCCTTCCTCCTTTTTCATAGACCAAGGTCCCTGAAACGCAGTATGTGCTTAGATGTGAGAAAAATTTTTGTGATATACACACTCATTTTTCATCTCATCTGAATGGTGTCTGAATGCGACTGGTACACTGGGCTACCCCTAAAAACAATATCACTATAAAGGCATTGAAAGTTAAACAAATTTTACCTTGGTGGAAGGAGCTGCCCTCTTGGTGTACGGAGAATCCTTAACTCCCTGTTGTTAAATTTCCAACTGGCTATCTGACAGTTTATAAGCAATAAGTGTTTGGAAGATGGATGGTTTAATGGTTATTGTTCCTTTGGCATATCGCCAGGAAGTAAGTTTTCACACCTGCTCTTTGACGAGGTTGCCCTATTCAATGGGACTTTCACTTGGCCTGTTATATAAGGTGGCTCAGCAAGAAACCCAGCAAGTCACTTTGACTCCAGAGTGCCTGCATGGCATTCTGTGTTTAAAATCTGTAGTCAGATCTCTCCTCTCCTTGCTGTGAGTATTGTCTGCTGGGTATGAATAACTCCGACTCCATCTATAGTCACACATGCCAGGTATAGTTATCTAGTCAAGTGACCACTTTAGATGGATCTCTGTACCGTGCCTTGAATAATAATTCATATATAATATGTCTGTCCAGCAAGTAGACAATTCTCTAGTAGACTCCTAGTGTAACTGGTAGGACCCTTGGAACATGAGGAAAAGGCTTTACTGGAAAATTCTGAATGGTGCAAAGGTTTACTGAGGTAGGAAATGTTTGCAGACTGCTCTTGACTGAATGTACACTGGTGTGCAAATTTGGCGGTGTAAAATGTTGCAGGCATTTGATGTAATGAGCAGCAAGACTGTTCTGCTGTACACCCAATGTTTTAAGTCAAACTGGAGGTAACAGAAACAGCAGTTTTGTTTATCAGCTGAAGCTGCCATCCATCTTAGGGCTGTGGCCTTGTTATTCTAAAAGTAGCTCATTGGTAGTAAGGTTTATGTTTCGTTACCTTTTTAACATGGATGTAGCAACAGGTGGGGTGCACCATGATGCAATCATAGTCTGTTAAGTAGGTCTGTTTCCAAGATTTCAGACTTGTAAACTCAAGGCTTGATGCAGATGGCCTAATGGGACAGGTTATATTTGGCGCATATGTTGTCTTGTAATGTTATCTGCATTTTGCAGAAATCCGATTTTTCCAAGGGATAGTTAACCACAGTTTTTTTTTTTCTTTTTACCCTACGTGAATGCGTGTGATTCCTTTGGGCGGGCTTGGAATTGTGTGCACGGTGTTTGAGCGTAACTAGCGGATGGCCATCTCTCTGCAATGAATAAAATGTAAGCAACCCCAACACGGTGAAGGGGATGCGATTCTGCCGGGAGTTTTGCCCTTCAGATGATGCATTAGACAGAGGCCATGACCCACCATGATCACCAAGAATCCCCTGCTACTGATCAGAGGAGCAGTGGTGTTGACCCCCATGCCCTAGACAAATTTTCATTCAGGCCCTATCAGAAAAGGAATAGAATAATCAGTGAAATCATTTCTTGCATGAAAAAAAAAAGAAAAAAAACAGTGACATGCTGTCAGAATGCTAATCCAAAATGCCTGAGTTGCAGTAACCTCTGAAAAGATTTTGTGCAGAGTTAAGGTGAGATTTCCCTCCAAAATGTTGTAGGGCACATCTTATTGCAGCTCATCTTAGTCCAGCAAAGTTCAGCTTAATTGCGTTCAGTTCTGTCTTTACCGTATGGACTGTCTTCATATACGGGAACACCGACTTTCTTCGGCAAGTCAAAAGATAATTTGCTGCCTCTGATAAAAGCAGTCCTTTTGTTGGCTGTTCTGAGAATTTCTACAATAGGACTGAGGCTGGGACAGTTGCCAGGATTGAGTTCAAGTGTGGGTCTGCGAGCGCTGAGCGCTGCGAGGCCGTCACTTGGGTCCAAAGCGACTGATCAGTGGGTGGCTTAAGTGGAGTTCCCACATGGGTGGCTGACACAGGTTTACCTGTGAAGTCTGTCCTTCACAGTGACGGCTCCCCGTGAGACGGCTCAGTAAGTGAGAAGTTATGCCTTTTGCTGTGTCACTTCCTTTGGGGACTGTAGACACAACTTGTTTTTTTTGTTATCCCCATCCTTTCAAAGCACTACAGTTTTAAATGATAAAGTCCTGCCACTGATGTTTATACCAAATTATTTGAATAATGAATCCAGAGGTCCCCTCTATGGCCTGAATATCAGCCAAAAAGCTGTGATTAAACATACTTCACTCACTATCCTATGATCTGTAGCTCGATGCATATAAAAAAACAAAAATAATCCATAACTGCACAATGTCAAATGTACAAGGGAGTCATCCACCCATCTATCTTCTAATCTGCTTTATCCTATTAAGGGTCAATGGGGGGACTCTCCTAGGCAGCCTAGGGCACAAGGAGGGATTTTTGGCGTTAATGTGGTATAAAGATCGATGGAGCCGTGAATCATCCTTCTATAGCGAGGCTTATGGAAAACATGTTCATAAGGGGGATCTTCACTGCCTCAATTCATTGGGAATGTCACGTGTAAACTCCCTGAAATCAACCTCTATTATACAGGTGCTATCCTTAATTAAAGGTAAGGTGTTGGAGGCTCAGCTTTCGTAAGCGTTTCTACGTCAGGAGAAAACGTGCTTCCTGCAAATACAGCATGTTCTATCCATCGTGTGCTACAAGCAGGTGGTTTGTGGACTGTCGTTTCAGGGCTCAGTGTTCATATGTTTGGGGAGATGCACGGAGGAAAGGAATGAGATTTTAATGCCTATGAACCTGATTTAAAGGTTTTGGCCACTGTGGGCCTGGTTAAAGAATTATTTAATGGTAATCGGATGCATTGATGAATGAGGGGAGATGCAGGAGAAAATGTTAAATCTATAGTATAAGAAGCCTTAACTAAAGAACATTTTCAGATACGTAGTTACCACACTTCTGCTTTATGCTTGAGTATTGATTTAATCAATGCTGGACGTTATTCACAATTAATCTAGTTGATTAAATGCAGCCTTTAATTTTTCACCCCATATTTGAATTTGTTTAATTTCAGCCAAATAGTAAAATAGCACGGTGTGTGATCTCCAAATGTACCTCTTACAGCATTGATAGATTTACTCTGTGTGTGTGTGTGTGTGTGTGTGTGTGTGTGTGTGTGTGTGTGTGTGTGTGTGTGTGTGTGTGTGTGTGT